>JAQZBX010044857.1:0-21252 GCA_029593785.1 Cabassous unicinctus
TAAAACTCTGGACAACCTAAGACAGGAGCCTAGCCAATTGTTGCCAAGGGCCCTGGCCCAATTGCTGCTATGGCCTCCAATGACGGGTAAGATCCAGTAAATTGCACAGCATGGTCTAGACCTAAAACAGGCACAGTTCCCCCTCAGCCAACCAGCCTTTACAAAATAAAGAAAAAGGGGCAGATGTTGGCTATGACTCAAGAAACGAAACCTAAGTCCTGGGCGAGAAATGAAACTTAAGATCTGAAGGAGAAACGAAACCTATTAAGCAGCCCATGGGCATGCGCGGCCACCTCCTTTCCCCTTACCCTAACCCCTTCCCTGCCCTCCTACCCAGCAACAACCCATGCCAACCAATCTCAACCTCGTCTAAATTTTAACCAATCCAACTATGACACACCACCCCTCAACCCTTTATATTGTACTGCATTTCCCCAGTAAAGCAGACCTGAGCTATCAGCCTCGTCTCCGCAGTCTCTTTGCTGCGTCTCCCTCCACACCGGATACCCCCCACCAGGGGGGACCGGCCCTCAGCGGCCGAGACACCCCCCAATTCACACCCTCAAGGCAAGCTCGGCACTGAAGAATAAATATTACATTACCTCACTGATATGAAATAAGCAAATTGAGCAGAATCACAGCACTAGAGTCTGGAAGATTGGTTTACAGGAGACAGAAAGGGAGAAGTTTGTACATCAATGCCCATATGGGCAAAATCTATGATAAGGTGGAAAGGTGTAGTTGTGCAGTGGATGGGCATAACAGTTGGGCTGGGCAGTGCTGGTCTGTGAAGGTGGTAGGGTAGGGAGGGTGGGTTACACTGTCCATGGAATTGGGGGGAAGTTTAGTAGAGGGAGCAGATGAACTCTGGGGATTTGCAGGTATGTGGTTGAAATGACAATGTCGATGTTCTTTTGGCAAATTTGGCAGTTGAGGGTTACTGGCTTAAGGTGTTGAATGTAGGGGGAATGCAGGACAAGTCATACCTGGGGTAGGCTTCTAGGTAGTGTGCAGCATTCATCTAGTCATAGTGTGTTATATCAGGGAGTGGGGACTAACATAATGAGTGGGAAGGTGTTGGAATCCCATCATGGGGAGTCCCGCTATGATCTCAAATAGAGTGGTGGGAATCTCTTGAGGCTACAGAAAATCCTAATAAGGGAGGACAAGCCAATATGTCAAGCCCTCAATGTTGTTGAATGTAACTATGAATCTGGTTATTTAATGAGTTAATCTTTGTGGTTATTGTGTGTCCCAAGGGGAGAGGAAATTAGGAATAGGATAGATGGAACACAGGACATTTTTGGAGGGATGGAATTGTTTTACATGGTCTTTCAAGGATGGATACAAACCATGTCAAATTCATCAAAATCTATAATAGACTACCTTCAAAATATAAACCACATTGTAAATCATTGACCATGGTTAGTAACAATGTTTCAATATTTGTATATCAATTATAACAATGTACCATCCACATGTAGAATGTTACTAATAGGGGAAAGGTGAAAAGGAGAATGCTGGGTATGTGGGGACACCCTATATTCTGTACATTAATTTTCTGTAACTTAAAATATCTTTGAAAGCAAAATGAACAAGATAAGATACTGTCCTAATAAAAAGAAACAAATGTCACTATACATACAAGAAAACAGACCTTACAGTGATGAAAGACATAATGTTTAAAAAATGTAATTTTATATTTTTATTTTTTTATTATTTAAAACCTTTAGAAAATTTATTGTATTTTATTTGTTATTTTTAAAATCATCATTATTATATCATTTTCCTATTAATTGTATTCAGTTATTTTGTTGACTTCAATTTTGAAGAAGTTCTGGATCACAGAAGGGTTACAACTGTGGCAGGGGAGGATCAATGGTGAGAGGTGTCAGAGATGGGAGATGCATGTGAGGAGGTTCATTTCGGTCATACCTATAAGACATATGAATGTGTTCAAGTGTTCTTGGGGCATTGTCACAGTGGGTGGAGATCCACACAATAACCAAATAATATTGAATTCCCATAATGGGGATCTCTGTCACAGTCTCCAATGGTACAACAAGAATACCCCAAGTGCAGGGGCAATGACTAGTGAAGGAGGATGGATCATTGACAGACCCATTATATTGATGACTGTGCTTAGGAAACTTTACTTTTGAAATTGAAATATAGCACAGTATTATAGTGTGCCTAAGTGTTATCTCCTGAGAGTCTCCTTGTTGCTCAAATGTGACCTGTCCCTAAGCGAAAACTCAGCATATAAATTCATTATTTTCCCCCTGGTGTGGGACATGACTCCTGAGGATGAGTGTCCCTGGCATTGAGGGATTACTACCAAGTACCAACTAGCAATGCAATTGGAAAAAGAACTTCACCCAAAGGGGGAAATTGTAAACACAAATGAGTTTATATGACTAAGATTTCAAAGTGAATCGAAGATCATTTAGGACATTATACTAATCCACGTCTCAGCAGAAAGTCATAGACTGATAAAGTAAATATTATCTCAAATAGCATGTCTCCTGAGGGCTCTGGAGACACCAGACACTATAGGCAAGGCAAACAGCTCAGGAATTAGGTGCCCTGTCATTGGGCCTTACTTTGGAATTTATGCTCCCTTGTGTGACAGAGTTGGAATCAGTTGTGTTTTCACTACACGTGGTGCTGCTGCCCCTCTATTTGAACCTATAGTTAGTACTTGAGTTGATAGTTGTATGTAAAAGATAATGAAATCTTTGGTCTGTCCATGTGCCAGTTGGACCCTGAATCTCAACAGACTTACAACACCTACTCTCCAGTTCATTGGTCTCACCCAGGACAACTAACAAGGAAATAATGGGTGATAACAACCATCTCAAGGAACAGAGAGAATCTTCAACTGCAAACAAGGAAGCCCCATGTATTTGACTCTTGGGATCTACGTCCCCTCTCAATTAGAGGTGGAGTGGGTGTCACCATCACAGAATCCTCAGGATTGGGGAACGGACAATAGTTTAGAGTAGACTTACAGTTTTTCTACTCTAAACTTGTTGTGATCCTAGCAATGGAGGACCTTTTATTATGGATGTGGAGGCAGTGGCCACTGGTAGTTGTGAGGGGAAAGAGAGGTAAAAATAGGTGTAATTTGAGGGCATTTTCAGGACTGGGGAATTATCCTGAATAACACTGAAATGACAGATACAAGCCATTGTATATCATGTAATAACAAAAAAATGTGCAGAAGAGAGTGTAAATACAATGTAAAGTATAATAATTGCTTTGTGTCAATGCTCCAAGGTGTGTTTATCAGTTGTGACAAATGTACCACATTAATGAAGGATGCTGTTGATGTGGGAAAATGTGGGAGAGCTAGGGAGCGAGGCATATGAGATCCTTTGTGTAATGTTTATGTAATCTAAGTTTCTTATAAAAAGAAAAAGAAAATGTATATATATAAAAAAAAGAAACAGCCTCTTCCAGGAGAATGCACAAATACTGAATTTAGTATCAAGCTTAAAATATAACTGAAAGCTAGGAAAGCAACTTTCTGGAAGCCACAGTTTGTCTCCATCTCCACTTTGGAAATTAAAAATTTGTCTTACAAATCTCACCTGGAGAGGAAGAGTTCATTGGTCTAGGCTGTGCTACATTGACCATCCAACAGCCACCCCCAGGCCTGGTCCTTTCTTGAGCATCTCCATTAAAGGTGCCTAGTCTAGATGGCAGAAGGTTTTCCTTTTGATCACAATCATCACGTGAAAAGATTCTGGAATCTTCTCAGGTCTTTTTCATTCTCCAGGAAAATGCACAAGCAACTTTGCATTATACAATATGGTAAGCATCCAGTCCTTCAAAGCCAGGGAGAAGATGGTGAAGACCCAGCAGAAATGAAAGGGCTGGCTGCTGTAGCTGGTCATCATGTGGCTTAAAGACAGGCTGCAGGATCTGGCCTTAGAACAGAAGAATACTCCACCATGTCAGAGCAGAAGATTCTAGAAATGTTAGGGATTTTCTCCTTCCATATGCTTAGGGAAAAGAAAAAAAAAAAAAAGAATAAAGGAAGGGATTGACTGGCTTTATCAATCCAACAAAACACAGGGAAGATAGAATAATGTCACTTTACTTCAAAGCAGTTAAAATAATCCCAACATACAAATAGCAATTTTCTTCAGGAAGGCTGTTGAACAGGGTTTGGTGGTGGCTCTTATCCACAAGTTGTAAAAGTTTAGATATAAAGTAAAATGACTAATCTACATAAGTCTATTGCTAATGATAATTCAAAAAAAAAAAAACTTTTCTTATGAACTATATGAAAGGTGTCATAGAGGAAAGAAAATGGAAAACATCAGAATGATTGGAAATGTACCCACAGTTGTTCTTCTTTCTGGTTTCATGCTTTTGAGAAGCCTTTTCACTGAAACTTTCAGGACTAGTTTCCTTTGGACTGGGTGTGGGTTTAAAGTTTTCCTTTTATCAATTATTGAAGTAATAATAAAGTTGAACTCCTCTGATAGCAAACATTTTATGATTGCTTTGATGACACACTCACATGATGGGATTGTCACAAGAACAGGGATGTTATTCCCTGAGAGCTGGGCCAAGACAAGTATTCACACAAACTTGTTTGCTAATGAAAGATGTCAGTATTTTTCAGAAAGTCATGCATCAGGAGGACTTTTGAGATGGCTACATGAACAGGAATGCATTGCTGCAAGGCTAACAAGAGGTTTCATTTGCCTTAAGGGACTATTGTTTATAGGCTGCAGAGTATGACCACAAATAGGCAAAGGTCGCAAAGTTTTAATGCCATACTTTCTGGTGAAATTTTGTTATTTTACATCATTTCCTGGTATCTCTTAATCAAATGTTCCCTTTTTCTAGCTTTAAAATGTGTTAATTTTTTTATTAAAAAGTCATGGGTCTTATGGCTTCCATTATTTTCCTGGGGATACCAATGCAAAGGAATTAAGTTTAGCATAAAAATTACTTTAATTGATGCTTTTAAATGTTCTTTTTGTAAAATAAAAGGATAACTCAAGCTAGGCCTGCTAAAATGATCATGCCCAGACTCTCTTTCTCTCTCTCCCTCCCTCCCTCCCTCTTTCCTTCCTTCCTTCCTTCCTTCCTTCCTTCCTTCATTTCTTCCTTCCTTCCTTCCTTTCTTCCTTCCTTCCTTCCTTCCTTCCTTCCTTCCTTCCTTCCTTCCTTCCTTTTTCTTTCTGTTTTGTTTCTTTCTCTCATTCTTTCTTTAGCTAAACCCTCTATTCAAATTCAGCAACATTTGTGGAGATCTAGTCCTCAAACTGGTGGGAGAGAACAAAAGAAACTGTTGCATCACCCCTAGGAGAAGTGGCTGAGGTGTGGGATTTGTCAGGAGATCTCAGATACTGCATTCCTACTGCACTACCTGAGGCATTTTCAGCAGGGTGAAGCCCAAGGGAGTGGAGCACTAGGTGGAGGAAGCCCCACTGCATGACCATACCTATATCATATTCCATTCTGCAAATTATACAGGGCCATACATTTCGGAATCAATTTCTGACCATACATAAGGAGTTAGGGATGAAAGCACACAGGAAGAATGGCTCACACAATACCCTATACATTTCTCCTCCTCCTGTGTCAGGGATGGTTTGAACTGTTTGTGAAAATATTTGCCAAGGATGGATGGGTGAGATGGAAGGAGGTGATATTTGTCCATTAAACAGCAAAGAGTGTGTACTTGATCCATTACCAAATATAATGATCCTTTGCCAGGGGTGAAGAGAATCATACACAATGTGCCATTCAGCTGAGGATAGGAGTGGGATGCTGAGTGCTAAGCAATAGTGTTGGGAGATGCCTCCCAAGCCCAAGCTACTGGATCACAAAATCCCTTAGGGTCCTGACTCACTTTAAGACCTAGGGATAAGAGAAATACAACACAGAGGGAAACCAAGTTGGTGGTTTCAAGACTGGAATTCTGCCTGCCGCTGTCCATATACTTATCAAACTGAGAAATGCAACTCCTTCATCACATTCCAGGGTGGTAATTAAAAGGCCAAATATTCAGGGCCACTCTTCCAGGTTACTATGATCAGCCTGAATAACTAAGGATTCACTTGAAAGAACTAAAAGTGGTGTGATCTTTAAGAAAGTGTGGGCCACATGTTTCCTCATAATAACAAAATCTCTGAAGGCCCACTCTATTGTGACATTTGCAAACATGTTAAATTGCATATTAATATAATGAGTGAAACTTCTTTGGAGTTACAAAAAAAGTTCTTTCTAATCTTTTCATCATAAAGGAGTAGAAAATCTTCTTTTTAGAGGTGTCTTTAAAGTTGTAGAGCTTTTCTTTCTGTGCTTTTTATACTAACATCTAACTAGTCCACTTTGGTTGTGAGCAGGTCAAGAATGTCGTCTTGCTCATTGACTTCTCTTTGTCAGAGCAAATCTTTTTCCTTCAGGCAGCCCAGTCCCAGATACAGCTCATCCAGATTGCTGTGGATCTTCTGGTGAAAAGCTCAGCAGTGTGGGTTCTTTGGTAAGCCTCAGCACTGATGGCAGAGTTGGCTCCTCCTTTGATGGAGTCTAAATTATCCAGTTTTCTGAGGTTTGGGTGGCTCCCTGATACTCCCCTACTCTTCTTTACTTGGAATGATTGCTTCTTTCAATCTGCTGTTGAGCTCATGATGAGGTGCATTATTGTATGAAGGGCATAGCTTTTTTTTCCTTTTTTTTTAAAGGAGGGACCACAGATCAAAATTGAGGCCAGGTATGGGGGAAGCAGGCACTCAACCACTGAGTTACATCTGCTTCTCAAGGGTGTAGCTATTGATGTAGACTGACTTGTTGAAGTGCCAGTCAGTGTCTGGGCAGGATAAGGTGGGCGGTGGTCTTTCAGGCCCTCCCAGAGCCATTCTGCAGCACCAGGCAACTGACTACTCCATCAAAACCCTGCCCTGTGAGAAGTTGTGGCCGAGATGTAATTCTCTTGATTGCTATGGATTGAGTTCCTATATTTAAACTAAATGCACGTTTTGTTTGTTTTTATTCTTCTCTTAATACAAACAACAATGTAGTTCACATTTTTGCATGTTTTATTTTGCTCAGTTGCAATTAACTATCTAGAATATATACCTCACCTTGCACTATATGTTGAATGCTCCTTTTTTTCTCTACATATATGTGATCTTTTCCAAATATGATGTGTTCTGAAAAATGCATGTATTTTTTTCCTGAGCTTTATCAAATTTTTTTTCATTTCTCAGTTTCTTATCATGCAACAGTGTTATTATGCCTTCACCTGTAGAGTTAAGTAGGTTTCCTATTTGTTTTGTAATATTTCAGGAGCTTACTGCTAAAATTTTCCAGTTCCATTTGACTTTCTTGGGTTTTGTTGAACAAAACTCATCATGATATTTACTGGGAAGGTACAAGATGCTTGAATTGAAAGTTTGTAGGATAGTTTGCATTTCTTGCAAATTTCTTTCTTAAACACTTAGCATTATATTGTGCTTTAATAGTTAAAATAATTGCTCATTTCATTGTTTTTGAAAATCTAAATTCTTGAAAATCTGCATGTCTTTTTATTCCTTCAAAAATCTCTTAAGGATAATGGAAAAGAGTATTCTGAAGATAAAAAAGAAATGAAATTCCTTTCAAAGTATTACCCTTAAAGTATTGTAGATTGTAGACTTATTGAAGTAAATTCCCCCATCACATGTGTTCATCATCATTGCTTTGAAAATTGAAGCCAACTTTTGAACCACAGATGATTTTAGTGGTTTTGGCTAAAGATTATAGGGAATCACTTGCTTAAAAGATTTAGTGGAAGGAATAAATAGCATGTACAGATATATGCAAAATTTCATCCAAGAAAGGACACTGTTAGTTAGGGTCCAATGAAATGCTAGAAATAACCATTTTTAAAGCACATAAACACAATATCAGAAACAATGTATTCCTTCAACAGGTTCAGCAGTAGAGTCAGTACATCTTAGGAAAGAATGAGTAATGACAAAAATAAGCTAATAGGCAACAGTCAAACTGAAATAATGTTTAATAAAGAAAATAACTAGAATGAGAAAAATATTATCCAAGACATGTGGGATAGTGTTAAACAATTTAATACACATGTAGGTAGAGTTCTACAACAAGAGTAGAGAGGGAATGGAGCAGAAGAGATATTTAGAGAGATAATGGCCAAGAATTTCCAAAAATAATGAAAGACATCAATTCATTGGGCCGCAAACAAGTAAAGCCCTAGAAAGGATAAAGACAAAAAACAACTCAATCAACCATAAAGCATATCTAAGTTCATCAGACTCACTGTTGGGATGCAAATGCAAATATACAATTGCAAAGGCAGTCCCAGGAAAATACATGTCACATAAAGTTGAAAAAGCATAATTTTTATAAAAGATTTACCATCGGTTATGTTCTAAGCCAGAAGAAAATGTAAAGATATACTCAAAGTAATGAAAGATAACTTATTCAATACCCACCGAAAACTACTTTCCAAATTAGAACAAAATTAAGACTTTCTCAGAATATTAACACACCCACTCACACAACACAGAGAAATATTTTTTTTTGCAGCCAGAATTGCATTTTAAAAATAATCCAGGCCAGACAATGAAAATAGAGGGACACTAAACATTGGCATAATTGACAGTGAAAATGAAACAAATGAAGGTAAACATATCAAATATTTGATTTTTAAAATTTAATGGCTTTAAAAGCAACTGCCTAAAGTAAAAGTAGATTAATTGCTGATTGAAAAGCAAACAGAAATGTAAAATTTATGAAAAAAATAACAATATAGGAGAGATGAATAGAATCTCTACTAATTTACAGTACTAATGTTACAAATTATGTGTTATGTTATTTTAGGAAAGCTCTGATAAATTAAATAAACATAAACCAATCCTTAGGGCAACCACTAAAAAGAGAGAAATCAAAAATTACCCACATAAGTGATTAAGGCTTGGAAATTACCAGTCACCCACAAATATTAAAAGGATGTAAAAAAAAATTTGTATAAAAACTTTTATATGTTAAATTTGATATGTAGAGTAAATGTATATTCCAAATGTATTTAACATCTGAAGAAATGGATAATCTCTTCAGGCTTATTTCTTTTAAAGAAATTGAATTTTTCCTAAAAACCTTCCAAATGACAAAAAGTCTGAAATTGTTTTTAAAATGTAAAAATCTCACCTTTCCTTCAGACTGGAATGTGGATAGAGGGCTATGTGAAGCTTCTACAGCCATGCAGAAGTAGACAGCATCTTGGGAGATAGCAGAGCGACCACATAAAAGAAAATTATGTCGCAGGATTACCTCAAGTGAAAAAGGCATCCACAAAGCCAAGTCAGCTAAAGTCTACATGGCCACACACAAGGACTATGCTTTTTCCTATGTTGGACCACTCTGTTTCTGAAATACTTTCTCTTACATCTAACAGCCTATACCAGACTAATACAGGTTATCTCCCCTGTCCAACCACATCACCTGATAAATATCTTTCCTTTACAAAGTTCTTTCTATCAAAAATATGTCTATACATGTATATTTGAGAACATTTAGCAGCTGTCTCCAAAATTACACTGTCTTCTATTAGCAGCTCTAATGAAATCTGCCAGAACATACCCCTTTCAAGTATCCCTGCATTTGTTAATACTTTTTAATAAAATAAAATTATTTATTAGATGTTTTCAATTCTGATGAGTAGTATAATTTTGTAGGAAAAATGTCACATATATGTTGTGATTATATTAAATTGTAGTTTTGTGAAGAGAAGTGACATGATAAAACTGACATTTAGCTGTTTCACTGCCCCCTACTTTGAGATGAGAAATAAAGAGGATTAAGCAGAAGAGGAAAACAATCCAGAAGGTTGTGGCAATAATATAAGAACTGTGATGATGTCATATATAAATTGGTGATTAAGAATGTGAGCTCTGAAATCAGTCTGACTGAATTCAAAAATTGAGATTGACCTTTAACATGGTGTCTGACCATAAACACGCAATAAAAACTTCCTGGGCCCCAGTTTCCACATCTGTACATTTCAACCATTCAAATAAATTCACTGTCATTCTTTGAGTGTGCTGGGGATAAATAATTTACAAAATTCTTGCATGCATTGAGTTTTCCTTGATGGGAAAACAAAGATTAAACAAAAGGCATAATCAAAATATAAGAATTATTTTTGATAAGGATTATTGGTATCGAAAACAAATGCAACATTGATGAGGGATGGGGCAAGGAGGCAGATGCAATTTTAAGTAAGATGCTAAGGAATTGTCTTATGAGGAAGAGAATGAGAAAAGACGTAGTCAGTTATCTGGGGAATTGCAGGAAGAGGAAATATTGGAAATATTCTAGGTAGCATCAGAACTAATGTGAACTAATGTGCTGATAAAACAGGGTGAGTAGGACAGTGTGGCTGTTCCAAAATGAATGTGATGGGCACAATGCTAAATGTGATGATTTCATAGAAGTAATTCTTCCCATTTATCATATGATTTTGTCTTCAAAATAACTTTATGAATGTAGAATTATTTTTCTGCTTTATTTGAGGAAATTAGATTTCAACTTTCAGTGACTTAGTAAGGAATATACAGAACAACATCTGAGCATTCTGGAATCTATGTCAGGTTTTCTACTCCAAAAAACTTACTCTTTAAGACTGTGCTACATTTCTTCCCTATGGAAAAAATTGAATAAATTTCTGGAAGAGCCCTTCATAATAAATTTCTCTGAATTTGGAATATGCATGGTTTTTTTTTTTAATTTTTAAAATATACTTAGATTACATAAATGTTACACAAAAAATATAAGGATTCCCTAAAGCCCCACCTCCCAGACCTCCCACAACCTCCCACATAAACATCCTTCATTGGTGTCATAGTGCCATAATATATTGTGACTCCCAGGAGGTGGGAAGCAAAAGAAGGATTTGTTCTTTCCTGAAAAGCAATTAATTTTCAGGATAGTAGACAAAATAGATATGTAGTAAACAGAGATTGTGCTAAGAGTCAACATTACATCTAAACTACCACAAATCGTTAGTATTACTTCAGTGTCATGAGTGTCAGTGCAGGGCAGGGTTAAAATTGCAGCTAAGTCACAGTAAAAGTGATTTATTACATTGGAACCACAGAAATGCAATCTGTTCATGAAAATAATGTTGACTAATGATTCAATGAAACTAATCATCTAGGACCCAGTGATGAGGGCACAGCAGACTCTCATGGACATAACAACTGGGTAGTGAAGAGGGTTGCAGGTAGCTACATAGCGGTCTTAGGCCATTGACGAGAGAAGGAAAAATTCAGTAACAGACAAGATTTGAAAAAAAACCTCTGTGTAAAGCATCCCACGAATGAAATATTCTTGTTGGAAGCCAGTAAGTTCTCTAAGGTTTTAGGTATGATGACTGTTGTGTAACTGAGGTCAAGAAAAGACAGGTGACTGAGGAAAAAGTACATGGGTGTGTGATCCTGGAGATCCAGGCAATTATCAATATCGCTCCTGCATTTCCCAGAAAGGTAATCAGATATATCAGGAGAAATATCATAAAAAGGAAAAGTTGGATCACTTCAGAGTTTGTAAAGCCAAAAAGTATGAAGTCAGGCATATTTCTGTTAGTCCTTCTTTCCATAATAGAAATCAAGTGTTGTAAACTGTTAAGAAACCAAAGGTGATACTAAGTATGACTGAGTTCAAAACTGTCTCTTTATAGGAATGATCTGTCATTTTCTAAAAATCAACTCAATTAGTGTAGAATTTCATAAGAAAAGGTAGTTTGCAAAATATGTCTAAAAAAAATCTTACTTCGACTGCCAATTATAAATTAGGTAAAGTCAATATTTGGAAAGTACCTAATACAGAAATTTATATATATATATATATATATATATATCTGCATATATATTGCATAATTAGAATGAACATGACAGTGTTATAAATATTTCACCTCATTAGCACACTTATCCAGATGAAAACATTATGCCATAGGTATCATTCTTGTACACACTTTTAGATGAAAAAAGGGCACATAAAGTTATTTACCTAGAGTCACAATCATTAAGTATTGTTGGCACCATGATTCTAATAAGATCTATTGTGTTCAGAGATCAAGCTCATAACTTATATTTAATTTCAGCAAATCAAAAAAACAGTGCTAAGTACCTAATAAACAATGATAGAGGATATTAATGCATCATTTACTATTCTTTTCTATCCAACATGATTTAATAAAAATGACATGTCAGATATTAAAACCTTATAAGTAGTAATATTAGCAAACATTACTTTGGATTTTCAAATATATTTTTATAAGATTAATCAAATTCCTTCCAAACGCAATATTTAAAATTATGTACATTGCTTGATGACTCTGATTATATCAGTTCTATATTTCTTTTTCTAAATATCCTAGCGTTACCTAGGTAAGGTCTACATGTTACACATATGTATATGCACATCCTTCTAATAGTGTCATCTTTTTTAGATAAACTAAAATATTCTAACTTTGAGATTAATACTTACCATAAGTCAAATTTGTTGAAAAACTTCTTCCAGCATTATCTGTCCAGAAATTTGTCAACCTCAAATGTTTATCACAATGAAAATATATAAATCATTTATGAAGCCTGATATTTCTGTGATATAGTATTTGTTTCCTTTGAGTTAACTTATTTTTAATTATAGTGTGTAATTTATTTTTTGAGGTCAAATAAATCAAGAAAATTTTTGTTCAGATTCTGGTCAAATGGATATTACAAGACAATTACATCTCATATGTATACCAGGGTGTTAATGTGGACACAAGGAAAGCAGAGTATCCCTTGTCTTCCACCCTGAAAACATTTCAAAGCACCTCTTATATTGAAGAATGTGGAAAATGCAATATTTGGTCATATCTGGGACTAATTTCCAAGGAAGATTGCTTGACTTTATGCCAAGGATAAAAGTTCAAGGAGTAATTCATCTGTGTCAGATTTGTAACAGAAATTTGCTTTCCCCTTAGAAGTCACATAATGTTGAGCAGCATTTTTGGTATTCCTATGTGATGCTCTGATTTATAATTAGATAAAAGAGTAGGTATTTCTAGAGAAATGCTTAATTGCTCTGTGGCTGAAAGGCCAGATGATTAACAATCAGGGATTTAGTAGTATATTTTTCATCATGAAATAATTTAATATTTAAAATTTGACACTATCAAAGATTGAACACTGTTCATTATACAAAAATTATTAAATAATGAAATTCAAAGATAAAAATGGAAATCAGTTATAAATGTTATCCTTCAGATGTATTTTCTTCCAACTATTTTCTTTTGTGCATATAAAGCTTCTTTATGTTTATGCTTATATATTTATGTAATATTACCACATCTATATTTTCAGTCATTTTTATTTAATATCATTTATTAACTATATGCACGTTGACCAATGTTAAAAAACACAGTTGAAAAATCCATAATTTCAAGAATTTTGCATTGACTGTTGCAACATAACTAACTTCTTTATAGGAGTGTGTATCAGTTGAAGAATGGGAATTTTTGAGGCATCACAAGGAAAACCTGTTTCTCCAGTCAGGTTAGGGAGTATCAACTAATTCAACACAGCAGATGGATTGTTTCAATCAACCACAACAATGTTTGTGCAAGTTATATTATTACTTTAATGTGTTGGCTTTTATTATATTAAAATAAATAAGAGAGAATAAGGTAAAAATCATTGTTAGGATGAGTACATTTCTGTAATTTTATTAATGCCCCAAATCTTCCTTCCTCTGTATATAACTAAATAAAATACATTCATGTAAATCCTTTGTTAATTAATAATAATGAAATCAATTTGCATGTAGAATAACAAGCAACTGGTAAAGGAAACTGTTGGCATGGCAAAATTTTAGAAGACAAGATGATAGTATGGATCAAAGGAATTTCAAAACAATATATTACATATTGGAATGAATTTTTGAATATATAAGTATTCAATTGAACAAAAATCCATTGATAATGAGAAATGTTTATTTGCAAATTAAAAAGCCAGCATCAATTTATTTCACAATAGGTGACTTTGGCTTTTAAGATGTTCTGTGTCAATACCAAATCAATAAGGACTTCTTACTCACTGAAAATCACAGATGGAGTTTTTCTTACATTATTGAAATTAATTTTTATAGTCATTAAGTGTACCTTCAAATAATATAATAGTCAAAAAAGAATAATTTACAAAACAGTTTTTTGACTAACTTTATTTGATGAATCTTTATTGGTGGGTTTCCATATATGATCTCTAACAGTAAGATTTTGTTGGCAGAAGATGGAATAAGAAACAAAAAGGAGACATGACTTATTTGATCTAGATTTCAACAAAATTAACACTTTATCCCAGACAATTATTGTCTCATTATTTTTTCAATTGTAATTATGCTATTTAATTCTCACAAGTTTTGATGTTATTTGAAGCTCTTTTAAGGAATTTGGGCTCTACTGTTATTTTATACTGTCACTTTTATTTCTAGAATACAAAGGTTTAATTTTCTAATAGTACTGCTTTGCACATGTGTATTGGTATGCTTATACTAAAAAGTATATATTTTTACATCCTTTTACTATTCATCAATTTCTTATAGACATCATATAGTTGTGTCTGTTTTATAAATAGAATTAATTGCAAGGTTTTATATTGGAGTGTTTATGCAACTTAAAATTAAAATAATGATTTATGTGCGATTTTCATTTCATGTCATATTGAAGAGAAGCAGCGGTGTTAATCAACTTGGTTTATTCGCTCTGCATACTGTTCTTGGATAGGAAGGAAAAGTGGCTTTATTTGCTGGTAGGAGTCTAGAGATGTATAGTCTCAAATAAAACTCTCTATTAAGAGTTTTTCTCACAGTTTATATACTGGTTGAAACAAAGAAATTTAATAACGAGGATGACATTTCTAACATGGAAATAGAAATTAGTTTTTTGCTTTATCCATTAATCTTAAAATAAACGTGGTGCCCTGGGTGGGGCAATCTTGTGGTGGGTGATAAGGATGAGAGGGTGATATAGATGTCAAGGCTCAGATAAGGGCAGATATGAATATACAGATAAAGACTGAGTAAAAGATAAAAGCAAGGAAGTGCATAGTTATACATTTTTGTGGAGCTAAATCTGGTTAATGTTAAATCTTTAGCTATGCCTGCCTCCCAACATGTGAGCAAGAGTTATATTGAATTTCTTTATCATTATAAGGTACTGTACAATTCCTTAATATTTAAGCTATCCTGGGTTTTTCTAATACTACAATATAATGTAAAAATTCTGATAATTCTCTCAGGGATTCTTTTTAGTTAATATACTATTTAATATTAAATTTTATTTCCCTGATGTTTTTTTAAAACATACTTCATTCAATTATATTTTAAATGTTTTCTCTGAGGATACAGTTTACATCCCAAAATCATTTTGTTGCTCTTAATATTATTATGATTCTTTCAATACAACATAAAACATTCGAGGTTCTGTTTACCCACAGATTATTTGAAATGCTACAATCAAGGGCCAGACTGTCTTCCACAAAACTCCAGAAAACAATTAATTGATTACAGTAACAGGGTGAGTCCTGAATCAATAAATGTAACCTAAAACTGTTAGACCTTACACTTTTGCTTCAGGTTGAGCTTCTTTATGGGAGAGCTAATGTCTCAAGGATAACATCAACCAACACAGAACAAATGTCAAAAGATCATAAAAGGTGCTTTTTCCATTGATTTGTTGTTGTTGTTGTTAGTTCCTGACAATCAGTAATATATTTGAACTATAAACAGCTTAGTACCATCTTAAGAAAGAGAAAACTCAGGGTTTAAATGCCATAGATACAAAATTAAAATATTAAATTTTGCATTGTATAACAAGTTTACAAAACGAAGACACAAGAATCATGGCCCATCCAAAGGAACAAGAAAAAACATCAGAAATCTCCAAAGAAGAGAGAAAGGTTTAGGAGGAATATTCAAAAAACTAATGGCAAAAAACTTTTCTAATTTAATGAAAGACATAACCACACATTCAAGAAGACCTGTAATAACAAATGGAATAAACCTGTGGAGAATCAAACCTGGGTAGTAAAAACTGTAGAGTGAAATGTCAAGGAAAATGTCTCCTGAAAGCTGGAAGAGAAAAACAACATGTTACAAAGAAGGCAGTCCTTGATAAGACTAAAGGCTGATTTATCAGCCAAACCATAAGAGGCATGAAGGCAGTAGGATGACAAAATTAATTGCTGAAAGTAAACAATTTCAACAGAGAATTTTTTATCCAGTAAGAGAGTCTTAAAAATGAAGGAAAGATTAAGACATTCCTAGATTTAAAAAAAGCTGAGCTGTTCATCACTGCTAGACCTGTCCTACAAGCCATGCTACTGGGAGCTTTTCAGATAGAAAGGAAAGGACACTAGAGACTAGATCAAAACAGCATAAAGGAATAAAAAGTTTTGGTAAAGGTAACCATATAGGTAATTATAAATCTTCATATTGTATTGTATTGTATTGTATTGTATTTTCATATGTTCTCCACTTTTATTTGAACAGGTTCTAAAAATCACATGCTTGCAAAGTAATGGCAATTCTATGGTTTATGTTATTTAATGTTTAAAAATATAATACATAAAAAGTGCAACAAAAAATGATGGAATAATGTGATGTAGGAACAAATCAAATGAGATTTTTATAGATTTTAGATCTATTTTTATAGATTTTAGACACAACTAGATTGAAATTAAATGGTGGAAAAATATTCCATGAAATTAATAACCAAAAGAAAGCTGGAGAAGCTTTACTAAATAGAAAAATAATCTTGAAATCTAAATCTGTTAAAAGGGACAAATGAGTGCATGATATATGGATAAAGTGGCCATCAAAAGGAAATCATAAATATTATAAATATATATTCACTGAAACAAGAGAAACCCACAATAATGGAACAAATATTAACACTTTTGAAAGCAGAAATAGATGGTTCCATGATCCAAATAATAGACACACATTTAATAATGGTAAAAACATTTACACAAAAATGGATAAGAAAATGGAAGACGAGAGGGATAATATAAAAAATATAGAGTTAAGAGATATATGTAGAACACTTCAACTAACAAGATTAGAATACACATTCTTCTCCAGTACACACAGGTAATTCTACAAAATAGACCATATTTTAGGTCAGAAAAAAAAAAAAACAATAAACTTAACAAATTTTAAATCATACCAGGACTGTTCTCTGACATTGTTGAAATGATGCAAAATATCAATACCAGAGGTATAATTGGAAAATTCACTGGTACATGAAAATTAAAATGTACACTCATAAGCAAACAATGAGTCAAAGAAGAAATCACAAAGGCAATTAGGAAATATCTTGAGGTGAATGAACAAAAATAAAATATAGCAAAACTTAGAGATGTAGCAAAGCAGTAGCAAATCAATACTGAGAGAAGATGTTATAGCACTGAATTCTTACAATAAAAAGGGGACATATCTAAAATAGGAGATCCAACCTCCCAATTTGCGGTACAAGAATCAGAAGAACATAATAAACACAAAGAAAACAGATGTAAGGAAATAACAAAGATTATAGAGGAGATAATAGAAATAGAAAACAATTGAGAAGATCAATGAAGTCAAAAGTTCTTACTTTGTAAAGATTAATGATATCAACATAACGTTAGCTAGTCTGACTTAGAGAAAATTTGAGAGGACAAAAATAACTAAAATCAGAACCCCACAGAAATAAAATGGAGTATAAAAAGATACTATGATCAGATGTGCCTCAACAAAATTGATAGACTAGATGGAATGGATAAATTCTTAGAAACATATAAACTATCTACACTGACTCTAGATGAAATAGAAGATCTCTACTGATAGAGATCAAATCAGTAATCAAAATATCAAAACAAAGAAAATCACAGGACCAGATGGGTTCACTGGTAAATTGCACCAACATTGCAAAAACAAAAATCCTCTACACAATTGAATCAGAGGGAACACTTCTGTGGCAGTTTGAGATAATTTTATAAATCACCAAAAATGAAAGATTTTGTTTTTAAACTAATCTGTTCCTATAGGTGGGATACTATTTGATTGCATTAAATTTGTTTGAGGTGGCTTTGATTAGATTACTTAAGAAGATCTGTTTAGGGCTTTTGATTGAACTATGTCATTGAGGTATGACTCAGGTTGAGACTCCACCTCCTTTCTGGATCTGATATAAAAGGATATACATAGGGAAATAGATAGACACTGGAGAAGGAAGTTGCACTATTTAATCCTGCCCTGTGAGAGAGGACTAGAGAATTGCTTAAGCATGAAGTCCCTGGGGGCTGGGCCCACAGACCATCCCAAGAGGAGATATATGCCTGATAGCTTACAGATGAACTCACAGAGAGGGTGAAGCAGCCAAGACTGATATATGAGGCATGGAAAAAGACAAGCACTATACTTGGTTGCCCTCAGTTGAGCTCAAATCTTGGCAGATTCGTGGCAATCTTTCTCCAATTTGTGGCAGTTGAATCCAGTGAGAAAGCATCTCTGGTGGTTTCTCAGTTTGGACTTTCCATAGCCTTGGAAGGTTAGCTTTTCCCAAATAAATCCTCTTTACCACAGCCAACCCATTTCTTGCAGAAGTGGATAGGAAGTTATAGCTTACTGTGTGCAATACTCACGTTTGTGGTAATGAAAAATTTTGGGTAATGGGTGTGGGTGATATTGGTAGAATACTGTGCATTTAATTAATACCACTGAATTGTGCATTTGAAAGATGTTAAAATAGAAATTATGAGTTTTATGTATATTACAATAATAAGTTTTAAAAAAGATATATATTAAATAGAAATAGCATTCATCTTGTGTTCTATGTAGCATATTCTACTCTATTTGCTTTAAAAAAGAAATGGATATACCAGAAGAGTTCACCTTTGTATAATCAGCTTTTAAATAAAACCCAGAAAAGGTAGACATACTAAACATGTTTGTTGACTACCTAACTGAGATGAATGATAGAATGGAAGGATGAACTAATTAGTCTCCATTGAAAACATTTGAGTAACGCTTAAATCATAATTTAATGTTATTGTAACTTTCATAAATGATGACAATCCGCATATTATTTTCCTAAATATTCATTCTTTTAAGGCAGAACACAATTTTTACTTCTTCATCTTGATATTTCTGATATTTAACACGGGCTTGGCATAGTTAAGCCTCCTAAATAATATAAAGAAAAATAATGCAGTATACGAAAAATTGTGGAAAACAAAAAAGACCATGTCAAGATTGTTACCAACTTTAAGCTACTTAATACAATGCATTTAAATTCTTTAGGCTCTTTTTTGTGGTCTAAAGATTTACATGAGATGATGTTACTGCTTCTTCCTTGATTCCCCTAAATCATATTTTCATCTGGCCAAAGACATGGTCCATACCATGTACTTTGAATGATCAATTGACAATACATTCATGACTTCCTCAGCTCTGATTATTTCTTTCTGTGTTTAAAATTCCTTAAAATTTATAAAGATTTTTTTAAAACTGCAGTTTTACACTTAACATTGTTGATGATTTCCATTACAGCTCAAACTATCATTTGAAGTTTATGATTATTTTCCAAGAAATATTTTATACTTCTATGATGTGAATATGGTATTTAAGAAAGTTACAAGCAGACAAGACTCTGATTTAGACTCTTTATTATTGGATCTAATATAGTGTCTGAATCACAAAATCACACTTGTTAAAATATTTGAAAGTCCTTATTCATACACACCCACACATTGATATAATAAACACCACATATCTGTCACCCATTGTAGTAGTTTGGCAGTTTGATATAGTTATGAATAACAAAAATAGATATTGGGTTATGCTTGTAAACTAGCCTGTTACTATGAGCATGATTAAGTTATGATCAGGGCATTGACTGGGCCACATCAACAGGGTGTTGAGCCCCATCCCTTGGTGGGTGGGTACTCTAAGATAAAATACATGGCAAAGGACAGTGTTGGAGTAGTTTTGAGTTGGAGTTGTGATGCAGAGTCTTGAGCTGGAGCCCCGGGAAGTAGCGTAGAGAGGAGCTTGGTCGTGAGGAAAGGGAGAAGGCCATGGGAAGAGAAGCAAGCCAATTGCCTTATAGTCCACAGCTGGCCTTGTGGCACAAAGAAAGCCTAAGCCCAGAAAGAGGCAAGTCGCTGGAAGAGAGGAACCCAAGAAGCCTGAACCCTGGCAAATGTAGGAAACTGTCATGCTCCAACACATAGCAACAGACTTTGGTGAAGGAAGAAACTTATGTTATGGCCTGGTAACTATAAGCTTCTACCCCAAATAAATACCTTTTATAAAGGTCAACAGATTTCTGGTATTTTGCATCAGCACTCTTTTGGCTGACTAATATACCCACCTTAAACAAAGTTTTACATAAATACTTCATTAATTAAAATAAATATATTATTGCAAATAAGTCATTATTTTATTGACTCAAACCTCTTCTTTTCCATCTACAGGCAAACATTATTTATTTTCATGAACTGTTTCTGTTTTCCAAAGCTTTCCTTACTGCATTTACTATTATGTAATTGAATACTTAAACTAGATAGGTAGGTAGAGAAATTATAGATTTTTCCTAGTTTATTTTTATAATTTGTTTTAATTTTTCTGGTTTGTTTTTTTTCCAACTGAAAAGTAAATTTTTAAAATATACTTCTCTTTATCCTTTTTTTTTTGAAATTGATGCTTTTAAATGATTCTTTTTGTAAAATAAAAGGGAGCCCAAGAGGGCCTGTTAATGTGACCATGCCTAGCCTTTTCTTCCTTACTTCCTCCTTCCCTCCCTACATTTTTCTTTTTCTTTCTTTCTTTCTTTCTTTCTTTCTTTCTTTCTTTCTTTCTTTCTTTCTTTCTTTCTTTCTTTCTTTCTTTCTTTCTTTCTTTCTTTCTTTCTTTCTTTCTTTCTTTCTTTCTTTCTTTCTTCTTTCTTTCTTTCTTTTCTTTCTTTCTTTCTCTTCCTTCCTTCTTTCCTTCCCTTTCTCTCTCTCTCCTTCCTCCCTCCCTACCTCCCTCCATTCCTCCCTCCCTCCCTTCCTTCCTTCCTTCCTTCCTTCCTCCTTCCATCCCTCCCTTTCTCTCCCTCTCTCTTTCTTTTTCTTTCTTCCTCTCTCTTCCTTTCTCTCTTTCTCTCTCTCTTTTTCTCCCTTCCCCTCCCTCCCCTCCCCTCCCCTCCCC
>JAQZBX010044858.1:0-21236 GCA_029593785.1 Cabassous unicinctus
CAATTCAATAAGAAGAAATAACTATACTAAATATTTATGCACCTAACCTGACTGCCCCAAGATTCAAGAGGCACACACTGGCAAATCTGAAGGGAGAAATAGATGTCTCTACAATAACAGCTGGAGACTTCAATACACCACTCTCAGTATTGGATAGAACATCTGGACAGAGGATAAAGAAAGAAACAGAGAGTTTGAATAATATGATAAAAGATATAGACATAACAGACATCTATAGAGCATTTCACCCCAAAACAGCAAGTCAAACATTATTCCCATGTGCTTATGGATCTTTCTCTAAGATAGACTCTACGTTGAGTCAAAAGAGAAGTCTCAATAAATTTAAAAAGATTGAAATTATACAAAACACTTTCTCTGATCAAAATTGGAGTGAAGCTGGAAATAAAAAATGGACAGAAAAAGGGAAAATTCATAAATACATGGAAATTAAACAACACACTCTTAAGGGATTAATGTCAAAGAAGAAATCACAAGAGATAGTAAGTATCTTGAGATGAATGAAAATGAGAACACAGCACATCAAAAACCTATGGAACACTGCAAATGCAGTGCTGAAAGGGAAATTTATAGCCTTCAATGATTACACTAAAAAAGAAGAAAGACCTAAAATTGAAGATCTACCACACACCTAGAGGAACTACAAAAAGAACATCAAACTAATCCCAAACCAAGCCAAAGGAAAGAAATAATAAACATTAGAGCAGAAATAAATGAAATCAAGAACTGAAAAACAGTAGAAAGAAGCAATAACATCAAAAGTAGGTTCTTTGAAAACAAACGCTTAACTGGACTGACAAAGGAAAAAAGAGAGAAGACACAAATAAATAAAATCAGAAATGAGAGGGAGTACATTACCAATGGCCTTGCAGTAATAAGAGAGATCATAGGAGAATTCTTTGAACAACTGTATGCCAAAAAATTAGACACGGTAGATAAGATGGACAAATTTGTAGAAATACAAGAATCAACTACACAGACCCTAGAAGAAATAGAAGACTTCAACAAATTAATCACAATTGAAGAGACTGAAGCAGTCATTAAAAATGTCCCAAAGATGAAAAGCCCTGGTCCAGATGGCTTCACAGGTGAATTCTACCAATCATGCAAAGATGATCTAATACTAATCTTGCTCAAGCTTTTCTGAAAAATTGAACAGGAAAGAATGCTATCAAAGTCATTCTATGAGGCAAACATAACCCTAATACCAAAACTAGATAAAGATACTACAGAAAAAGAAAATTATGGACCAATATCTCTAATGAATATAGATGCAAAAATCCTCAACAAATACTTGCAAACAGAATCCATAATCACATCAAAAGAATTATAAACCACGATTGAGTGGGTTTTATCTCAGAGGTGTAAGAAAATCAATTAGCGTAATAAACCACATTGATGAATTGTAGAAGAAAAATCACATGATCCTCTCTATTGATGCAGGAAAGTCAATTGACAAAATATAGCACCCTTTCTTGATAAAAACACTCCAAAAAATAAGAATAGAAAGAAACTTTCTCAATATGGTAAAGTGCATATATGAAAAACCTGCAGCTAGGACTGTACTCAATGTTGAAAAACTGAAAATTTTTCTGCTGAAATCAGGAACAAGACATGGATGCCCACTGTCACTTCTGCTATTCAATATTGTGCTAGAAGTTCTAGCTAGAGCAATTAGTCTACATAAAGAAATAAAAGGCACCCAAATAGGAAAGGAAGAAGTAAAACTTTCACTATTCACTGATGATATGATCTTATATCTAGAATCTCCTGAAAAATCTACAACAAAGCTACTAGAGCTGATAGACGAGTTCGACAAAGTGGCAAGATAAAAGATTAATACACAAAAATTATTAGCATTTCTCTACACTACTGATATGCAATTTAAGGAGGTAATCATAAAAAAATTCTTTATAATAGCAACTAAAACAATCAAGTATTTAGGAATAAGCTTAATCAAGGATATAAATGTCCTTTATTCAGAAAATTACAAAACATTGCTAAAAGAAAGAGAAGAAAACTTAAATAAATGGAAGGACATTCTGTGTTCGTGGATTGGAAGATTAAATATTGTTAAGATGTCAATTCTACCCAAACTGATTTACAGATTCAATGCAATCCCAATCAAAATCCCAACAGCTTTTTTTTTTGCGAAAATGGAAAAGCCAACTATCAAATTTATTTGAAAGGGTAAGGGGCCCTGAATAGCTAAAAATGTCTTTAAAAAAAAAAGAACTAAGTTGGAGGACAATCATTTCCTGACTTTACAGCATACTACTTGGCTACAGTGGTAAAAAACAACAACATGGTACTGGCATAAGGACAGACAGATTGACCAATGGAATCAAATCAAGACCTCAGAAATAGACCCTCATATCTGCAGTCAAGTGATTTTTGACAAAGTGGTCAAGCCCACCCAGCTAGGCCAGAACAGTCTATTCAATAAACGGTGCTAGGCAAACTGGATATCTATATCCAAAAGAAAGAAATGGATCCCTATCTCACACCTTATACAAAAATTAAATCAAAATGTAACAAGGACCTAAATATAAAAGTGACAACCATTAACTCCTAGAAGAAAATGTAGGAAAACATTTTCAAGGTCTTGTGTAGACAGTAGTTTCTTAAAAGTTACACCCAAAGCACAAGAAATGAAAGAAAAAATAGATAAATGAGACCTCCTCAAAATTCAACACTGGCTCCTCAAAGGACTTTGTCAAAAGGATGAAAAGGGAGTAGATTCAATGGGAGAAAATACTTGGCAATCACATGTCTGATAAGGTTTTATATCCACAATATATAAAGAGATATTACAACTCACCAATAAAAAGACAAACTACCTGATTGAAAAATGGGCAAAAGACTTGAAAAGACAGCTGTCCAAATAAGAAATATAAATTGTGAATAAACACATGAAAAAATGTTCAACATCACCAGCAGTTAGGGAAATGCAAATCAAACTACCATGAGATATCATATCACACCTATTAGACTGGCCCTTTTAAAAAGTCAGAAAACTGTAAATGTTGGAGAGGATGTGGAATGATAGGAACACTTATTCCCTGTTGATGGTAATGTAGAGTGGTACACTCACTGTGGAAGACTGTTTGGCAGTTCCTAAGGAAGTTGAATATAGATTTGCCATGGGACCTATATACCTAGAAGAACTGAGAGCAGTGACATGAATAGACATCTGCTCATGGATATTCATAGCAGCATTATTCACAATAGCCAAAAGTTGGAAATAAACACAGGTGTCTATCATCTGATGAATGGATAAACAAATTGTGATGTATACAATGGAATATCATGCAGTGGTAAAAAGAAATGAAGTCATGATGCATATGACAACTTGGATCAACCTGGAGGACATTATGTTGAGTGAAGCAAGCCAGACACAAAAGGGCAAGTACTGTTTGATTGTGCTATGTGAACTAAATATATTTTGTGAAATATAAATTTATTATGTGAATTATGAATATGGATAGCATGGCATATATAAGAGTTTTTTTCTTTGAAGTTGAACGAATGCACGTTAATACTACAAAATGTTAATATCAGACCAAAAATAAATAAATAAATAAAAGATTAGACTAAGTGAAGGCGGCCAGACACAAGGTACTACATATTGTATGATTCCATTTATATGAATTGTAAATATAAATCAATTTATAAAGATGAAATAAGATTAGTAGTTATGTAGGGCTGGGGAAAGAATGCTTAGGGCCATGGAATCTTTCTTTTTAGAGTAATGAAATTGTTCTAAATTTTTTTGAGATATTGTGTTTATACTAAAAGCCACTGATTATACACTTTGGAGAGATCATGTGGCATGTGACTATATCTCAATAAAATTGCTTAATAAAATGAATAATTGTGCAAGAATAGCTGGAAATAGCAGCTATGTACAGCAGGGGAAGCAGAGAGATTGAGAGGTGAGGAAATTTCTTTGTCTGTTTTTTGTTTATTATTATTATTATTGAAATGACAATGCTCTAATGATGATTGAACTGAGGAACTCAAAACTATGTGATTATACCAAATACCATTTATTGTACATTTTGGATGAATTACATGTTTTCAAAATATGTATCAATAAAATTGATTTGTTTTAAAAAAGATACACACTAATATATTTAAAGAAAAATTTATAGAAGACTGGGGATTTAATTCAAAATAATAAGGGTGGTGTGGTGTCAAAACGGGTCAGGGTATAGATGACCATAACTTGGTAATTGTTCATACAGGTCTATGATTATATAAGGGTTTACAATTTTGTTCTTTTGTTATTTTTGACATTTTTTATAAGAAAAAGGAAAATCAAAGGAAATATATTCCAATATCAGGAATGAAAAATGGATCATCACCACAGATCTTACTTATACTAAAATACGATGAGTGTATTTTGATTTGTTAGGTTAATAAATTTGGATCTTTAGATAAAATAAATATATGTCTTAAAAAGAAAAAAATTCAGAAGAGACACAAGAAGAAATAGAAAACCTGAATATTTCTGTATCTATATAAAACAATGAATTAATTTATACTCTACTTATTGCTAACTTCAGGCATATAGGGTATGCTTAATGGATTATTTCAAATATCCAGAAATTAAATTTCTCCAATATTAAACTCATATAGAGAATAGAAAAAAAAAAATGAGATTGCATCCCAGTTCCAGAAATCACAATGGAATAAACTGGACCACCATACAAGAATTTAAAAAGTCATTTTTAGTATAGTGATAAGGAAAGCCACAAAGGACTTTTATTCAGAATATATAAATAAATCAGCATTCCCCAACAGGAAAATGGGAAAGATTATCGGAATACTCACTTGATAAAAGAAGATATCCAAATGTCCAATAAACATATGAAAAGGTACTCCCACAGTAACAATAATTCCTCATTTAAATACAAATTAAAGCAAAAGTATAGAACCCTTATAAACCCAAAGGAACGGCTGACATGAGAATGATGGATGATGCTAAGTTTGTGTGAGAATGTGTGATAATTGCAACACTCCAAAACTACGGCTAGGAGTTTCATCTTATACAACCGTTGGAACACTTCTGGTGGAATCTATTATAGTCAACAGATTTCACACCCTACGACTCAGTATATCCATTCATACCAAGCATGTATGTGTACATACATTCACCAGAGGGCGTTCTCTCGAGTCTTCACTGAAACAGTATATACCCTAGAAGGGGTGCAAACAACATGATGTACAGATAGTCTGCAGTGAGAATAAAGTACAATATCAACTTGTATAAAACTGACAGATATACATGTGAGTTTAAAAAGTCAGAGCAGGGAAACCAATGTGGCTCAGGAGGTTCGGCGTTCATCTACTGTATGGAGGTACCAGTAAACAAACAAGAAAAGGCAGAGCAATATGAAGGCATGTTTTGTGCCTCCAGTCCTATAAGATCTAGAGTGAGTGAAAGTAAACTCTGGTTTTTATTGTGAGGACATGGTTATCATAGAGGTCGGGGTTAATTACGGGAAAGGAGCATGGCGGAGTCGGTGGCCCTGGCTTGTGGTAGCATTCTGTGTTTTGAAATGGTTGTTACTTTTCCAATATTTATTACTGCCTCAATAAAAAGTTTAGATAAAAAGAACTAAAAACATAAAATGTTCATTGTAAGCAAAAGTATTTTTTTTTTCATTTATTTAAATGTTCTACCAGGCAGCTAGTGGCGATGTGAATTACTTCCAGATTTCTTGGAAATGTTAGATTCAACTAATTGCAAGCCTGATGTAAGGTTTAGTTCAAACTATGCTGACAAGAGTGAGTCTGTGAAGTGTGCAGCAAGTAGCTGGGGTTTTACGGCCAGGCTGAAAGCCATCAATGTTCTGGCTGGCAGCCACTAGTGGGAACAAGGTCCAGGACAAGCCAGCCCCGCCCTCGGCACAGCCTCCTCCCTGGGAGTGTAGCCCCAAAGCCGTGGGCAGTACCTCCTTACTGCATAACCATTTACAGCGGCTTCTACCGCTTCCTCAGATGCAGAAGTGCTTTCCCAGTCCCAGGGTTAAAAGCCACTTCCCTGAGCTGTGCAGATGACACACAAGCGTTGGCTTAATGTGCACTGAAAGTGGAAGAAATGGGAGAGGACTAACTGGTAACAGTATCATTGTATTTTTTTTTGCTGCCTTCTTAAAAACAAGAGGGTTTGTGAAAAGATACAATGATTTTGAAAAGTGATTTGCTAATAGGAAGAGATTTCAGAGTGTTACTGTTTTTTATTTAATAATTCTGCTAACAAGAGTCTAACCTAAAGAATCAGTATATGGAAAACTATTATACACAAAGTTCTCCATTCTGATGTGAATTGCAAAATTGAACAAAAATGGAATTATTACATTACAAAATTCAAACAACAGGGGAATGATTGAATAAACTATGGTGAAAATCACGAAAGCAATATTTTTTGCTTTAATAATTGTAAATCATAATGCCAAATTTTTGCTTTTGCCTGAAATTAAAGCAACTCAATATTAATATTAAGGCAATAGGAATTGCAATTAGAATTATTCATTCCTTTGATTATTAAAATAGGAAATGAATTATAATTACTACATGTAGTTAATC
Source organism: Cabassous unicinctus (assembly GCA_029593785.1). Classification (NCBI taxonomy): domain Eukaryota; kingdom Metazoa; phylum Chordata; class Mammalia; order Cingulata; family Chlamyphoridae; genus Cabassous; species Cabassous unicinctus. The sequence goes on from JAQZBX010044858.1 coordinate 6,613, forward strand.
AAATAACTTTAAATAGTAAAAAATAAAAATTATGCTAACCAGAGGTTGTTAATAATAAAAAAATGCTTATTGTAATGTTCACTGTATAAAATAATAAGCAATATTTTACAGTTATGTATCAGCCATGTGAAACATATTTAGGAAGCTGGTGACTCAGTGATTGATTTTAAGAGAAGTTAAAGAGGGAGGACTCTTGGGTGATTGACACATTGCTAACAAGCAACTTTGTGGATGGTAGTACCATTTTCCAGCTCACAGTACAGGAGGAGAGACCTTTTCAGGACAATAGTGGATTTATGTTTCGTATTCAGAATGTGCCATGCTTAGTATGTATTTAGGTGAACTTCTTTAGGCATTCTCACTTTAAGGGGGAAGACATTAATTTATTAGAGAGTTATCTCAGTTCTAGTACTTGAACTCCCTGATACCTGTTTCATCCTCACCTGCAATTTCCTGTAACTATCTTGCCTTATGAAAAAATATGGACTCAATTAAACACAATTGGCCGCTACTTTAGGAATAATTTCACGTTTGACTTGTCTATGATTTTTTTTCCTCCCTAATATTTAGCTGAACTGGAGGAGGCAAAGTGCCCTCTAAGTTGCCTATCAACAGAACTGCCATTAGAGGTTAAACCAGAAGAGGAAACAAATTTGGACTCTGATTTGTGATAATGGAAAATAAACGTTTATTACACAAATAATTCCTTGCAACTTAAAATAAGTTTTGTTTATCCCATATGTATGACATCAAAAAAAATGACCAACTTGAGGCTTGAACTAACTTCCTCCATCTATAAAAAGAGTATTCTACTTGAGTTGTAATAAGGAAACTGTGGCAGTAAAAAAAGAGATAGATGGGAAGCAGATGTGGCTCAAGTGGCAGGGCATCTGTTTACCATATGGGAGGACCCGGGTTCTCCCCAGGACCTCCTGTTTAAAAAAAATAAAATAAAATAAAATAAAATAAATGGAGAGCAGAGATTGAACGATAGTGAAATTGTGAGGTGAAATGACCAGGTAGGAGTTGCAGCTGAGTGTGGGTTCCAGATTGCACACAGATGTAAAGTGAATGGGAGGTGTAGGTATGCAAGAAAAGATAGTGAATGCAGACGGTTCCTTTGTCAAGTCAGGTTATGAAGGAATAGAAGAGAGGTTGGGTCGCACATTAAGAGGTTTTTATATTGAGAGACACATTTGACACATTTTGAGCTACAAAATAATAAACATTATAACAGGTATATTGGAAAGCTCTGTAAAACAGTATAAACTGATTTGATAATCTGGGCAATTTTAACAAAAGTTAACTAACTTGTTTTTGAGAAGGAGGTCATTTATTGTCAGCTACTACTCAAAAGGGACTGCGATTTGAAACAAGTCTGCTAAGTTTCTCTTGTACATCCATTATTGTTTCTCTTTCTGTATTTTATTGTTCCATACGGGCAACTTTATGGACAACTTATTGCAGTAAATTTTCCATAATCAGGTTTGTTGTTGAAGTGCTGTATGTGGATCTAATTAAATTGTTTCTTGCACTTATAAAAGCAGGGAGATTTATTATTCAGACCTTCTGAGACATAAGGTGATTTATGATTGGAAAAGCAATCCACAATCATTTTTAGTGAGGTAAGGAAACTAGTGTAATTTCACGACAGCATCCTAGGCACTGCAAGGTATTAGAAAGAGAAAGTCTGGAATGTCAGTGTAACTCAAATGGCTTCTCACCTCTGCCATGCACTGCAGACCCAAGTGTAACACTGCATAAGTGTAATTGCTAACCCTTATTTATATTGAGGTTTGTAAATATAGAGAACCATCAGAGAGAACTGGTTTGGATATTGCTTCTGCAATATATCAGTGCTATTAAAATATAACTAATCTTGATATGTGCTTGTAAGTTTTGTTTTGTGAAGTAGAGATAATACATATCTCTATACAATATATAATCTATTTTATATTTGTGGAAGTGTGTATATATACATATATATATATATAATGCTCATTCTGGCAAAAATAAGTGTTAAAAAAGAAGTCCTCATGATATTTATTTATATGAGAAAAGGTAGAAAACAATTTTTAAATCACACAAACTTCAGTGATTTGCCAAATTTGTGGTGTAAAATTTGGCTGACATCTTAACACATATTGAAACATATAAAATATGTTTTAATTTGAGTTCTTAATAGAAAATCATTTTGGAATGGCAAATCTCAATTATTAGCTAACTCAAGATCCAAATTTAATTCAAATTAATTTTTTTAAAATAATTGGCTTACAGATTTTTTTCTTCTGGATATATGCAAAATAAAATTCTCTCAAAAACTCAGAAATGATTCATTGTTGTTATTTGTGAAAATCTTTAACAAAATTATCTTATTAACAAGATATGATTTGATTTGATAGTCAGTTTACAATTAAAACATTGGGAAATTTGGCTTAAATTAATTTATGATTTAATAGCTCTCTGTATGCTGATATCCCATTGACTATCCTCTCAATAACTGTTGACTTTTGTCTTATTTATCTTAAAAATCTAGTCCTGGAATGATTTTCCCACAGTATAATAGAACTAGAAAAAGAGATACTTCAGCATTTGTGACTTTCCCTCTCCTACTCACATTTTTCTCCTAAAAGTTTTCATGCTTCTTCAGTCTCATATTGGGATAAAATCATTTCTACAAAGAGCTGTTTTCCCCAAATATTGTAGGGAATTTTTCAGACACTTTTAAAGTATTTATTAACTGATAAATACTGCATTACTTCTTAAGAAAAGAAAGATGAAAAAGAAACAATTCTTGACCTGACACACTTATTTGGATCAAGAACTCTTTCATCTCTCAGGAGAAAATGGCAAAAATGTTATTTTAGGTTCACAAAGCAAACCACAGAGGAGACATAGTCAGTATAAATATGGAAGAAAAATCTGTGTGATCAAGTATATTGGACTTTTGGCTGATGATGACAAAGTTGTATTTATAAAACACTTTCATTCAAGAACTCACAATACAAAATACAAATCTTTGGTGGAGAGAGGGACACGAAGAAGTACACCCACAGCAGTCCACCAAGAAGGACACTCGGAGACAGAAATATTCAATTATCCTCAAGGCTGAGATTGTTGCATTAGCATGTGGCACTTAACTAAACCCCGAGTAGAACTGCTAAAAAGAGAGGATGGGTGGAGGAGCGAGCGAGGTTTGAGGAAGTGCTGAAGATGCACTTGAACAAACGAATGAGCTATGTCACTGTTTACCGTATATCATGTACATATAAAATAATGTAAAAGGAGAGGAGGCATCAAATGCAGAAAATGTTTACGTATGGGATAGAAGGGCCTAATGTAGAAGGTACAGGAATGGAGCATAGGCTTTGGATATATTTTCCTTTGGAATAATGTAAACATCTTAATTGAGAAACAAAATTATGCATTTAAGATATCTGACCTATGATATGACTTCACCAGCAAGAGTCAAGTCCAGAATTCATGATGTTCCTTTTATTATTATCTCATCTATCTGTCAAGAGATGTATCCTTTGGTTTAAATTTTGGTTTATCCTTTCCTCTGTGAGGTGTATAAGCCAGAAAAAAATAGAGAGGCTTATTTCTGATTAATAGCAGAAATTTTTTTCACACTCAAATATATAAGGTCTCTGCTCTTTTAAAAGTTATAAACTAAGTCAAGAGCTAAGAACTGTTCATACAAATAAAAGTTTTTGAAGGAAAAGAAAATGAGTAAGGAGGTCTCCAAATCTTCTCCCCCCAAAATCAACACTAAAGCTGGGCATAATAGTCCAAAACAATGATCTCAGTGCTCTAGAAATTGACCAAAAGCATACAACAAACTCTGAGGTTTTACCCATGCTAACTACTGACAGCAGGTAAGAAAGGTTCCAGTGGAGTGCTCCTATCCTTATTCTCCCAGTTCTGTCATGTTCTAGAAACCTACATCTTATATCATACTTAGTAGTGACAGTCTGCATGCTTTCCCTCAAGATTTTAACAGGCCAAAGGTGTCCACACTCTCCAATTCTAATTAACATCTTAGTGGATGTCCTAGAGGTATAATAAGTCAAATCAATCAATCAGTCAATCAATTAGAAAAACTTTAAAGTCATCTTGAAAAGAAAGAAAGATGTATAACTGCCTTTATTCTCTAATGAAATGACCCTGTAGAAAATGCTAAAGAATCCCCATAGAAAATACTAAAGTTTACTATGTGGCAGGATACAAGATCAATGTAGAAAAAGCAATTGCATTTCCATTTACCATCAACAAATAATTCAAATAAATAAATTAGACATTTTCATTTACAATACAATCAAAAGTAGAGTAATTAGGAATAAATTTAATAAAATATGTTCGATATAAATTCAATGATAACTACAAAATATTGCTAGGATAAATTAAAGTAGGTCCAATAAATTGAGTGACATTCCATTTCATGGATTGGAAGACTCAATATTGTTAAGATGGCAACTCACCCCCAAACTGATCTATAAATGCAGTGTCGACCTATCAAAAACCCAGCAGACATTTTGTTAAAGTAGACAGACTTACCTAAAATTTATATGAAAATGCAATGGACCTTAAAATGCCAAAACAAGGTAGGAAAAGAATAACAAAGTTAAAGGACTTACAATACCTGATATCAAATTTACTATAAAGCTAAAGTAATGGTATGTTATAATGGCATAAGAATAGGCATATAGGTAAGTAGAATAGAACTAAGAATCCAGAAATATACCTTTACATTTGTGTTCAATTGGTTTTTGAAAAAGAAGCCAAGGCATTCATTGTAGAAAGCATAGTATATCTGAAAAAGCGTGCTGGGACATTGGCTATCAGTACTAAAGTCACACCCGAAATCCAGAGTTATGTCACTAATACGAAAGTGTTGATTCAAGAGTCGGCACACCTTACTCCTGACCTAGAGAGGACACGTAGCTGATCTACCTTACAGTCACTAAGTAAATTCAAGCACGATGGCAGACCTGCCCTTCACCAATGTCATCAGTGTTTGTCCTCTGTGCTTCTGCTGCTACAGGTTTCTGTCACAGGGAAGGCTGGGCCAATTGTATTACCTGTGGTAGGAAGCACCACCCGGTGTCACATATGAGCTCTTGACCAAGATTTCCATCTGCAGCATGTTGTGACCAGATTTTGTCAAAAAGCTTATGTGTGTGTGTGTGTGTGTGTGTACGTGGGGGGTATATGACCATACATATATATATAAAACACAATTTGGAATTACATAGCTGTGGTTATTTATTCTTTTATGCTCATTTATTTATTTTGCAATTTATGGTGAATTTCATGAGAATTATAATGCTCACCATGCAAAATTGCTGTTAATTTTTGGTTAGATGATATACCATCTACATGAACAGGCATGTTTGGGTGTGTGGACACACACATACAATCCTAAGCAGCACATTATCTTCTAGGTAACTTTCCTAAAGTTGGTCTAGAAGGGAGCTCTCTCCGTTAGATTTCAGCTCAAAGTCTATTGTCGGTGACTCTCCTACACAGGCAATGCATTACTGAAACAGCCACCACAAAGAGAGTGCATTGCTAATTGGGTGAATCAAATGCTCACTTTCAGGAAAATGCTCTGAGACTGATGCTGGGTGAGTCTGACTCCACAATTATATTCTCACCCCACATTCTGGGAATAGGGCTAACACCTTCTTAAGCTTGCGTCTGTGTACCTTTATAGGAGTGATACTCTTTTTATAGCTTTCCAACCCAGAGATGTGCCATTACAGAGTGTCTGTAGACAAAATGGAAGCAGTAATTGGTTACTAGGGAATTCAACCTTCAATGGTCCCTCCTCTACTTATCAGTCACAAAATACTGAGAGTTTACAAGAATACATCAAATAGTCATTGAGAGTCTGATGAGACTGAACTGATTGAGGTTTAAAGTTGTGTGTGCTTTCAGGACCAGACCTAGAGAAATAGAAAGGCAATGCTGTCTTAATTTGCCAGGCTGCTATGATAAATTCCACACACTGGTAGTCCTAACAAAAAGAATTTATTGTTCACAGATTTGAGGCTAGAAGTCTAAAATCAAGACTTCAATTAGGCAATGTTTCTCCCCAAAGTCTGGCGTGCTCTGGTGCTGGCTGGCCGCAGCTCCCGGGTTCTTTGGCTTGAGTCTCTTCTTCCCATCACACGTCAAATTCTCTTGCTCCTTGATTCGGCTCTTCTGGCTTCAGGCGACTCCAGTTCCTGGCTGCTCTGTGGCCCTCTCTCCCTTCTGGCTTCAGATTTCTTCTTTTTGTAAAGCTTCCAGTAATACAGATTAAGCTGGGTCACACTTCAATTAAAAATAACATCTTCAAGAAGTCCTGTTTATAGTAGAGTCATACCCACAGGAAAGTGGACGAAGAACAAGTCTAAACTGGGGCACGTAACTCAGTGTACCACAAGTCCTAAATAACCAAATTAGGAAGAAAGACACTTGTAAAATTGTAAAGCTGGCTCTGCAGAAACTACTCTTTCTATAATTATGCACAGATTATGTAGTGGAGATGGTATTCAAATCATGTCTGTTTATCCAATGAGATAGCTTCAGTTTTCTCAACAGCTCTGTTTTTTTCTTGTGCTCCTTTAAAATACCCCAATTTGGTAATATTTGAATGAGAAATATTAGAAGCTTAATAATGTGCTTGACCCAAGTGAATAGCTGAGAGACACAACAGCAGAGAGCACTCAAAGTCAGATGGACTTACCGGGATACCTGCCAAAACCCAATCAACCACAAACCAACCAACCAAGCTCATGCCTGTGCTCCGTGTTTGAAAAGATCTCACTCTTTGGAGATTACAAAGTAGAATTCTTCATGTGTTTCAGAAGGACTCTACTATAGTAGCATTCAACCAATGTTCACATGCTCACAATTATAATAGTATCGGCTCTCCTGGTCCCGTTACCACTAGCTACCTCATTATAAGCATATTTCTAAATATTATGAATTATGAATTTGTCTACAGTTTCCTTCTGGAGCAAACAACCCCCATGTATGCACTAAGAGGGAACCATAAATCAGTAAATGCAGCAAATGATTGTTTTCTACTTTCTAATCAACACTTCCTAAATATCCAGCCCCATATTTCATATGGACAATCTTACAGAATCATTACTCTTTTTCTAATTCTTAGTTAGCCCATTGGAAGAAAGATTTATTTTTTTACCATACACCTTGAAACTAATATTATTGCCCCCCAAAAATATTATTTCAGTGATGTTATAAAGGTCTGTGTTGCAGTAAGATGACAGAGAAGCTGTCTGTAAAATGTCAATGTGAGAAAAATGAAAATTCCATTCAAGAGTAGTGCTGAGGAAATAGACCACAGGACATATTCAACCCGACACTTTACTCTTTTGCCGGATGCTATGCTGCACACGTTTACCTACGAGCTTATGCAGGGCAGCTCTGGGATGTGGCAGCAGCTGAGAAAGGAGGGAGAAGCTGGCTTGTTGGTCATGACTGTGGACCAGCTTTTGTGTCATCACTTTGCTTGTATGTTATAAAGTTTAGTTAGACCCCCAGAAAATACGATAGGTAAGTCATGAAGATTGTAACATAGAGAGAGACAGGATCTGAAGTGGGGCTTAGGCAATTGTAATTACGTTAGATCTGAACAGAATAGAAAAGAACCCACAGGATTTTCACTTTGTAAAAGCAAAACCTGAGACCTACTGAGTTTCAGACTCGTCCAAAGTCATCAGGCAGGCAGTGAGCAGTCTAGGCTTCTGTCCCTGGGTGAGTCGGGCCATGGTTATACGATTTGATTTGATGGGCCTCATGTCTCATGCTAAGGCAGGTTACATTCCAGTTTATGCAAACACGGGGCTGATGAATTACCGTGTGCTGTGGTCTGGATTTAGACACGCACATTCATCAGCAGATATTTATGGAGTATCTCATAGACAAGAATGTTTATTAGTTGCTGGGGAAATGGGTCAGCTGCAGCAATAGTGAAATACAATGCCTATGCTCATTGACCTTAAACTCCGGCTGAGCTCTCCCATCCACTCCTGTAAGAGAATGAACTTTCTCCATTGGGGACATCTTTCCGCATGTTTAAAGGGGCTTCTACTCCAGCTAGCCTGACTTACAAGTACCCTAGAATTCCTTCTCCACATTAACATGCCACTTACACGCTGTAAATAATACTAATGGTAGACGATACCTCACTGAACACATATAAATGCATATTCCATGTTCTTTAGATGCATTTCCACAAATGAGTGTACAGAGACACAAAGAATTGGCAGAGTGACCTTAAGCTGACAAGGTCTGGAAGTTGTGGTACCAAAGTACTTTAGGTCCAGACCAAAGACAACCAGCAGCACCACCTGCCACTGTCCTGGCCTCCCCACAAGAACTTATGCCAAACACAACTTTGGTGCAGGGTGGAATGTCACAGCCCTGCCTCTGTAGTCACAAATACAAACTTTTCCATTTATGCAAGGCCAGGTCTAACATTCTCTAGAAGCCTTATGGTAGCTCCTGCCATTCATTTAGTGTTTATATGTTATTGCATGGATTGTGCACAATGATTGCATCTGCTGTGGGGCATCTAACTAACTCCTACTGTATGTCATGCTCCATGGCAAATGATTGAGTATGGTTTTTAGTCTTCACATGCCACTGTGAAGAAAATATTATTACATCTATTAGACAGACAAAATATTCAATACAGCTTAGAGGCCCTACATGTGGCTACGGTTCCAAATCCATTTAAAATGTCTAAGTTCCATTTATTCCCACCACATTACGCTTCCTCTGAAGTTGAAAGACTCTGGCCATGACTTCACTATTGTACTAAAGAAGAGCACACAGACAAACATGCAGCTACTCAGAACCCAAGAATAAACTATTTTCACACCTTATGCAATTTCTTTTCTATTTATCTGTAGCAGTTTAGTATTATTTATGAATTCCAAAAAATGATACTGGATTATGTTTGTAAACTGGTTTGTTCCTCTGGGCATATTAGATTATATATGGATTCACATTTACTTGATTAAATTATGATTCAGGCTTTGATTGGGCCACATCAGTAGGACTTTGAGTCCTCGCCCCTTTGGTGCGTTGGGACTCACAGAGAAAACCACATGGCAGAGCAGACAGTGGAGTTTGATGATGGAGTTTTGATTCTGGAGCCTGGGAAGTAAACACACAGAGAAGCAAATACGTGAGGAAGGAGAGACGGCTCCATTAGACACCACAGCAGAGGCCCCAGGAAGAGAGATGAGCCGTTCACCTGAGAGTCTACAGCTGGCCTTGTGGAGAGAGCAGAGCACCTGAGCCAGAGAGGAACGAGCCCCAGGAAGAGAGGACCCCAGGAAGTCTGAACCCTTGGCAGGTGTCGGCAGCCATCTTGCTCCAACACATGGCAACAGACTTTGGTGAGGGAAGTAACTTATGCTTTATGACCTGGTAACTGTTAGCTTCTACTCCAAATAAATACCTTTTTATAAAAGCCAACAGAGTTCTAGAATTTTGCATCAGCACCCCTTTGGCTGACTAATACATGTATCCTTACAAAAACACTGTCAAAAAAGGATTTTCCCCAGATTCTAGTCAATTTCATATTAGAAAATGACAAATCAAAAAGGCTACAGTTGTATTATTGTATCAGTATTAATTTCCTGTAGGTGCTATAACAAGTTATCACAAATTTAGAGTTTTAAACAACAAAAATTTATTATCTTAACAGTTCTGAAGGTTGAAAGTCCAAAATGGGTCTCCCTTGGTTAAACTCAAGGCTTTTGGGGGCTGTCTTCCTTCTGCATGTTCTAGACTACAGTCTGTTTTCTTGCCTTTTCCGGCTTCTTGCGGCCACCACATTCCCTTCTTTATTCAAAGCCAGCAGCCGCTGGACACGTCTTCCTCGTGCTGCCTCCTTTGACTCTGCTCCTCGGCCTCCCTCGTCCACATCTCGAGAACTTGCGACTGCATCGGGGCCTCCGGGTAAGCCAGGAGGAGCTCCCCATCTCATGCACAATTCAGCCACACCCTTCCTTCCTCCTTGCCCTGTAAGGTCGCACAATCACAGGCTGCAGGGGCTTTGGTGGTACCATGTGCCAAGACCTGTGCTAGTTGCTAAAGATACTGAGGTAAAGAGGAGAAGCATCTGGTGGGAGAGAGTCAGGGAAAGATTCCTATAGAACTTCACTTCTGATTTGAGTCTAAAAGAATAAACATAAGAATATGACACAGGGAAGATGGGCCGTAAGACAGAGTGGAGATACAGGATTGGCTAATGGGAAGAAGATGCCATTTAATTTGTATTATTAATTTGCTTACACTTCAATTACCATTCACAGCATGTTTTTGAAAAGTTAGCACTGGCAACCAGATTTAAAACAACTTCATGGCTTCCCAGCCGATGGGATCAAGCTACATTTCATCCAATTATTCAATTTTACTTGATTAAAAATTTTAGATTCTTAGACAAAAAAATATCCTCAGAAGTGGTATGTTATATACATTTTAACCAACGAAGTCCAAATGTTACCTTTTGGGAATAAGAACTGCAAAGATGAAGTCTGCGTTATTATTTATAAGGAGTAGGAACTCCGCAGGTAAGACAGTGAATACAAATGCATGACCTCCACTTAGCAATGGCACCCGGTGCGCTCCCACAATGCCTGGGGGCAGGTGGCACGATTTAAAACTTTGGCTGCTGTTCCTCAGTTTTTCCCTGGGAAGGGTGGTGAACTCTCACAGCAGTGATGACCTATTAGCCTTGTGGATACGAAGCATGGCACAGGTTATACGTGATAAAATAACCATACACAAAATAAATGCAGCAGGAAAAATTCCTTTAGACTCCACAGGAGGGCTTGCTGATACTGCCCCAAATTTTTTTGAACAATCTTCCAGAAAGTCTGGAAAATATGGTGCAGACATAGCTCCGTGTTGGGATTTTCAAACTTCTTTTAGAAGCATTAACTTGTTTAATAAAATCACTTCATTTTAAAAGAAAGTTATAAATTACTTTCATATTTTATGCTATTTCTTTTTACTTAGCCACACAAAAACACAGTCAAGAGATCAGGAAAATATTTTATCTCAGCACCTAGACAATTTTATATTAAAAATGTCAAGTAAATATACATTGCATAAATGAGTGCTTTATAGATAAAGAAATAGAAGCTCAAAGTGGTTAAATGATTTTTCTCCAATCAGATGGATGTATATCTATCAACTGTTTTCTTTAGTTATTATGTCATGTTAAAGAGATGCCTGAAATATTTTATATATCAGAGCAATTAAACCACCTGGTCAGTCTCACTGACATCTCTTACATTGGTTCAAATATTATGGAGTTTTTTCCCAAAAAGAAACAGATGAATATTCAACTGTGCTCCTTCAATTTTTAAAAATGTGAGTAGTGAACTGAGTATACACTGGAGTTAGCATCCCAAGGGCAAATGAACTGACATGGTGACCAGCTTCAAAGGAAGTCAAAGTGGAAATAAAACCTAAACCCATAAGAAAATTCTGACTATCAACCATGAGATCTAAAGTTCAAGAGCAGACTTGGCAACAAAATCGTGCTGTGGATCCTCTAAGATGTCTGCAGTGTCATCACTGAGATTTTTGTTGTGGGTGCTGGTGATGGCTGTTTTTTGTTCTCACTGTTATTATTTTTGCTTGTATGTTGTTTTGTTTTTAATTTTCCCATTCATGAGATTATAATTGTGGGGCCTTGTTTGCCAGATTTTGTAAAACCTCATCATGCCCTCAACCACAGCCACTGTTTGCATAACTGATAATCTAGGAGTTTTGGGGAACCTGAAGAAAGGTCTCAAATCAGAGACCTAACTGCAAAAAACTGAATGATGTAGGAAAAAAAAGAGCAAACTAATTCCAAAGCAGGCAAAAGGAAGGAAATAAAAATTAGAGAGAAATGAAATAGAGAATAAAGAAAAAAAAAACAATAAAAGCAGCAGCATTAAAAATCAGTTGGTTCTTTAAAAGATCAGTGAAATCAACAAAAATGTACCTAGAATGATGATGAAGAAGAGAGAACACACATAACTAAGATCAGTAATGAAAGGGGGCATGTTATTACCAACTGCCCCCAAAATAAAAAGGATTGTTAAAGGATATTATAAAACTGTATAACCACAAATTTTTTAATATAGATGAAGTGCATAAATTCCTAGAAATACACAAATTATCTACACTAACTCAAAAGACCTCAACGCACAAATAACAAAAATGAGACTAAATCAGTCATCAAAAACCTCCCACCAAAGAAAATCCCAGGACCAGATGGATTCACAGGGGACTTTAATTCAAATATTTCAAGAAGAATTAACATTAATCCTTCTCAAAGTCTTACAAAAAATTAAAGAGGAGAGTATGCTCCCTAATTTATTGTACAAAGCCAACATCATCCTCATATCTAAGCCAGATAAAGATACCACAAGAAAAGAAAATTATAGACTAGTGGGACAACCAGCAAATTGGTGGCAGAGTAAAGAGCTGCTAGAATCAGCTCCTGCTACGGGGCAGTGGTGATCACCCAGACCTATCTAATCTAGAGAACTTGTTTGGGGGCTCCAGGAGACCAGAAGGACATCCTGCAACATCCTTGAAAGAATGGAAGGAGGAGATGCCCATCTGCAGAGAAGGCTCATGAGTAGAGCACTCCACGCCATGGAGGCTGGTGCTCATCCTCCACTGGAGGCACAAGCTGCCTTGGGAGCTATTCTGTGGCTGGAAATGGAAGCTCTACTTCCCCAAAACGGGGGAGGAAGAGACAGTTGGCTACTGATTTCAGCTACTGATTCGTAAATTCAGCTAGCTAAAGTGTAACCCTAAGCACAACTAAAGTTTGAGCCTGTCCAAGTGAGAAGGAGGCCGGTAGCCACAAGTTTTACTCCACCCCCAGCATGAGGGGAAGCCTGGCTGACTGAAAATCACAGTGATGGTAGAGACCGGTTTCTTTCACTCAGATTGGCCTGCAGCCTTAGCCTAGGCTTCAGCCCCATCTTTAGCAGGGAGGAAGCTGGCAGGTCCTGCACCAGCCTCTCCAGGTAACTGCAGGTACATTTGGCTGGCACAGACTAAATAATCGGAAGTCTACCAGGGCAACTGCGGTCATCTTGGCCCTACATTGCATATATTGCCACCCACACCTGCAGCTCCAACCCCACCTCAGGCAGGGGAGAAAGGAGGATGAAGCTTCATCAGTCTCTCTGAGCAATACAGTCTAGGCCTGCAAGAGTTGGATTATTCCACACAACTGGGGCTCTGTCCCTACCCCTGGCAAAGGAGAAAGTTGGGAGAAGCTTCATTGGTCCTTGGGGCAATGAGAGTAGCTTGAGCCTCCATAGCTTACAGCACCAACTACAACCTTGGCTCCTACTACACAACCAGCAAGGGAGAAAGGGCAGGAAGCCCTAAACTAAAGAGAAAAACTGCACCCAGAATAATTACTCTAGTAAGCCAGATGCCAAGACACCAACAAAAAATTACAATCTACACCAAGAAACAGGAAGATATGGCCCAGTTAAAGGAACAAGATAAACCTCCAGATGACATAAAGGAGTTGAGACAACTCATCATATATGTTCAAACAATCTCCTTAATAAATTCAATGAGATGGCTAAAGATATTAAGGATAGTAAGAAGACATTGGATGAGCACAAAGAACAATTTGAAAGCAAACAAAGAAAAATAGCAGATATTATGAGAATGAAAGTTGCAATAAATGAAATAAAAAATACACTGGAAACATATAAAAGCAGATTTGAGGAGGCAGAATAAAGGATTGGTGAGCTTGAAGAAATGGCTTCTGAAAGCGAACGTACAAAAGAACAGATGAAGAAAAGATTGGAAAAACTTGAACAAGGTCTCAGGGAACTAAATGATAGAGAGAGACGTACAAATATATGTGTCATGGGTGTCCCAGAAGGAGACGAGAAAGGTAAAGGGGCAGAAGGAATATTTGAAGAAAGCATGGTAGAAAATTTCCCAACCTTATTGAAGGACAGAGATATCCTTGTCCAAAAGCACAACATACTCCCATCCAAAAAAAATATGAATAGACCAACTCAGAGACACATACTAATCAGAATATCAAATGCCAAAGACAAAGAGAGAATTCTGAGAGCAGCAAAAGAAAAGCAATACATAACATACAGGAGATGCCGAATTAAATTAAGTGCTGATTTTTCACCAGAAACCATGGAGGCAAGAAGACAGTTGTGTGATATATTTAAGGTACTGCAAAAGAAAAACTTCCAGCCAAGAATCTTATATCCGGCAAGATTGTCTTTAAAAAATGAGGGTGAGTTTAGAATATTCCCAGATAAACAGAAACTGAGAGAGTTTGTAACCAAGAGAACTGCTTTTCAGGAAATACTAAAGGGTGTGTTGCAGCCTGGAAAGAAAAGAGAGGAGAGTGAGGCCTGGAAGAGAGTCTAGAAATGAAGATTATATCAATAAAAGTAAGTAAAAGTGTCATAAGAGTGGTGAGAATAAAATATGACAGAAAAAAACAAATATTTAGGAATAAACTTAACCAATTATGTAAAGCACTTGTATTCAGAGCACTACAATGCATTGTTAAAAGAAAAAAAAAAAAAAAAAAA
>JAQZBX010044859.1:0-12210 GCA_029593785.1 Cabassous unicinctus
AAAAAAAAAAATTCTATCATTATGTTATGATTTCTCAAACCTCCGTTTCTTTTAAGCTCTAAAAGGTTGAAGCATCTGCTCAAAGCCAGAATTAACTGGGTACAAAACACAGTTGAGTAATTTAGCATCAAGTGACTGCTTCCCCAGCAAGAAATTACAACCTTTCCTTACTTAATAGAGACATTAGTGTTTTTTGTCAATAGCAGACTCGGCTCCTTCCAATCACTGGGGTTCAGCTGCTAAAGGGGAGGTGTCTCGAGTCCTTCTTTCTTGCGCCACTGCCGAAGCCGATTCAGGTGCCATGGCAGCCTCTACCTCGTGATCACACATTGGTCACATAAAAACCTTCACGATGACGTGGATGAAATTAGATCACTAGCTAACTTTCACAAATTTCCTAACATTATTGATTCTTCAGTATCTGGATTGGCTCAGTCTATGAATCCTCGGAGTCATGAGAGGAGTGTCAAACACTGCGCGGTTTTTTTCCTTCTTTACCTCCACCCCCAATTTTAATGGAGTAAAATATATGTAACATAACATTTTCCATTTTAACTATTTAAATGTACATTTCACTGGCATTAATTACATTCACAATGTTGTGTACCATCACCACTATCTATTTCTAAAAGTTTTAAAATCAGAAAACCCTCCCAAACTCTGTAGCCATTAAGCAATAACTTTCCATTCTCCACTCACCCACCCCCTGCCAACCACTAATCTATCTTCTATCTCTATGAATTTCCTTATTTTAGATATTTTGTATAAGTGGGATCATATAATATTTGTCCTTTCATGTCTGGCTTATTTTACGCAGCATCAGGTTTTCAAGGCTCATCCATGTTGAAGCATATATCAGAATCTCATTCCTTTATATGACTGAATAAAATGCCATTATAAGAATATAACACATTTTCTTTATCCATTTGTCTGTTAATGGACACTTGGGTTGTTTCCACATTTTAGCTACTGAAACACTAACTACTGCCCAGTGTAACTTCACACACCTAGACGTATACACCTTTAGCAGAGAACGGACTGTATCCCCAAATTTTCCTACAAAGGAGACAGCACATTTTTAAGCCCTAGTGGAAACACAGTTGTCCCTATAACATGTCAACAAGAAAATAGGGTTGATAATCCTCTCTCTTCCAGCTTTTGGCTATCTTCTTTCAGACTCAATCCTCTAGCAATGAGATTGACTGGGATTCCATGCAAGGTGGCTGTTTGGCAGAGATGGACTATGCTGGCGAGTCTTGTCTTGTGACCTGTGACTCACTCTTGTACTTTTCTTGAAGTGAGAAGAGGAAGCACTACTGGATTAGAAACGGTCCAGTCACTGACATCTCATGGACTGCCCAGGATCCTAGAATAGGGGCCCCTCCCTTACTGTCAGGCCACTCCAGAGGTACCCTGCCTCTCTCACGGAAATGTAAACAAAAACCACCACTAGATGCCATTCTCCACCCATTAGAGAAACGAAAATGTAGCTGTTTGATAATATTATGTCCACAAAGGCTTGGGGAAAGCGGCACTTCCATAAACTGTGCTAGGAACGTAAACTGATGCAGCCAGTCTTGAGGCTATTTTAACAGTATTTAATACAATCTAAAATGCATGCTTTCTTTTCAAGGCTCCTTCTTCATATATTTCCAGAAAAGCACCAGCACGTATACACACACAGACTGCAGCATTGCTTGTAATATCAAAAAAAGGGAAAACAACATGTCTGTTAATAAATAAGGAAATTAACCCGGAGACTATGATCCATCCAAACTGTAGAATAGTATGTGTCAGTTAATAATAATAATAATAATACACTTACTAATATGAAAGATCTCCAAGGCCAATGGTTGATTGAAAAAAGCAAAGAGAGCAAAGAATTGAGAAAGAATATGTTCACTAGGACACCGCTTAAGTTAAAACGCCAAGCAAACTATGTATTTCTAGAGAAACACTTAAGTGAATTCATAGCAAAAGGGCTGGAAGGACACACATAAAACTGGTCACAGAGTTTAACACTTGAAGCAACTGTTAAAATAATTAACTGTAGAAAATGTAGGCCACAATTCAGTATATACACAAGAGTATGGTAAAAAGTATGTATATGTATTTAAAAAAAAACAACCTGTCAGGAACTACAGAGGAATTGAAAACAGCAGTGCTCTGTTCATTTTTTTTTAAAGAAACATTTAAGATGTTCAGAAATATGTTCTGAAAAAAACAAAAAACAAAACAGTTTTCCAAAGTTATTTATGACTGCTCTCTTTTAATCTCTGACTTTAAAAAATACTATTTTGGTTGAATAAAGTATGAAAGATAAGCTGTGTAGCAAGTTTCATTTTGATGGCAGTATGAAACAGCTAACTGAAAACTGTTATGAAAGGAAAAACATTAACTGGAGTCTAATTATATTGTTAATGTAAACCACTGTATTAGTCAAGGTTCTCTAGGGAAACAGAACCGACAGAAGATATCTGTAAATATTATGAGATATTATAAAATTATCTCACATGACTGTTGGGATGGGCAAGTCCAAGTTCCGTAGGGCAGGCTGTGAGTCATGGAACTTGGATGAAGGTCCTTGATGAATTCCCCAAGAGAAGCTGTCTGTCTGAAGCAGAGATGGGAATTCTTTCTCTGACTGCTGAAATCATCATTTCTCCTTCAACTGATTGGATGAGACCTCTCTCATTGCTGAACGCAATCTCCTCACTGATGATTTAAATCCATGAAATGTCCTCACAGTACAATTAGGCCAGTGCTTGGTTGACCAAACAACTGGACACCATTACCTGGCCAAGTTGACACATGAGCCTAAGCGTCACAGTCCACCCCTTGTCAATTTGGTAGCCATACACATCACCTTAAACCACACTTCATACCTAAATAAAAACAGTAACAATTTTTTCACCTGATAATATTCAACTTTTCTGAGTACAACTAGAAATGCACCAAATCCCTCCAGAATAAGATGCAAATTCTTGGGTAATATTCACTCTTAAACTTGACATCTTATAACTTAAATACTACGAAAAGAAACGAATACAACTTATGTCATACAATAATGGGGTAAGATAGAGAAGAAAACAAAGATATTTGTTTTATGTACATATACAAACATATTCATTAAAAAACATGGAAGAAATATTCATGACCATTACAGTCCTCGTTTCTGTAACTGGTCATGTGGTCGTAGTTCGTACTTCCACTGCCTATTCCTTGTTCCCTTTACCCTCAGCAAGGACCTCGGCTGGCCGGGGTGACACAAAACTTTGTTTCTGAAGTTTCTGGGCCACTGTTAGTCCTGCTTGGATTGGGATGCCGCAATTTTCCATTGATTTTAATCACAGGGCATGGTAGTACTAAGAGATGCCCTAAGGCATCTATTCCAGGCAAACTCTTCTTCACCTCCATTGCATAGCTGCAGCCCTATTTCCCCTTGATAGTCAGGATCAATCACCCCAGCCAGTACAGTAATTCCCTTATTTGCCTGTTGATTCAGAGGCATGAGGAGCCCAAAGTGGCCAAGTGGCAGTCTTAATTTCCAGTTCAAAGGAAACATGTTGTGTCTCCTGGTGGAAGCATTTCTCCTTTTGGAACTAAGAACTGCAGACCAGCAGAGCTTAAGGCTGTAGGGACAGGAAGCAAAAGTTTTCCTAGTGGATCACTAGGGATAATAGTGTGTGGTGCCACTCCCATTTCCACCCCTTGATTCCTGGATCCATGAATCTTGGCTATTGGAGAAATAGCACCATAGAGTGGACGCTGATTTAGAGCATGCACAGCCTCCTGGAGAACACTGCCCTGGCCCTGCAAGATACTGCCATCTAGTAGGCGCTGTAATGGAGTCTTCAAAAGGCCATTCCATCATTCTATCAATCCAGCTGCTTCAGGATGATGAGGAATATGGTAAAACCAGTGAATTCCACGAACATGTGCCCTTTCCCACACATCATTTTGCTTCCCTGATCAGAAATAATGCTGTGTGGAATATTGTGATGGTGTAAAAGGCATTCTGTAACTCCACAGATGGTAGTTTTGGCAGAAGAATTGCATGCAGTAGGGAAGGTAAACCCATATTCAGATTATGTGTCTATTCCAGTTAGAACAAATTGCTGCCCCTTCCATGATGGAAGTGGTTTAATGTAATCAACCTGCAACCAGGTAGCAGGCTGATCACCTTGGGGAATGGTGTCATATCATGGTCTGAGTGTGGGTCAAGGGATGTGTTTATTTGCTCAAGCAATGATACCACATCTGGAATAGCAGCTGCAATTGGAGTCCCCACCTGGTTAAGTTTATGATAATCCACTGTCATCCTCCAAGATCCATCTGTTTTCTCCATAGGCCAAATAGGAGAGATGGATGGGGTTGTGGTGGGAATCACCACCCCAGAATCCTAGAAGTCCTTAATGGTGACACTGATCTCTGCAATCCCTCCAGGAATCTGGTATTGCTTTTGATTTACTATTTTGCTAGGTAAGGGGGAGTTCTAGTGGCTTCCACTTGGCCTTTCCTACCATAATAGCCTGTACTCCACAAGTTAGGGAACCAATATGGGCATTCTGCCATTTGCTGAGTATGTCTATTCCAATTATGCATTCCAGAACTGGGGAAATAACCATAGAATGAGTCCAGGGATCCACTGGTCCCATTGTGAGATGAACCTGAGCTGAAACTTCATCAAACACCTGACCTCCATAAGCCCCTAATGGAGAACCCAAAACGTTTTGGGTCTCCTGAAATTAATGTCACTTCTGAGCCAGTGTCTAATAATCCCTGAAATGTCTGATCATTTTCTTTCCCCCAATGCACAGTTACCCTGGTAAAAGGCTGTAGTTCTCTTTAAGGATGGCTGAGAGGAAGATTAACAGTATAAATTTTTGGCACTGTAGCAGGGTCCTTTCCCCCCAAGAACACAGGGCCTTCCCCTCATTCATGGGGCTCTGGGTCTGTAAACTATTCAAGCCTGGAAATTGATTAAGGGGCCGTGACTCTGTTTCTGTAATTCAAATTAGATTTTTGTTCACTTGACCTAGAACTCGTCTGCTTATACAGATCAAATAGGAATTTAGTAGACTGGCCATCTATTTCAGTTCTAGGCACCCCATGATCTATCAGCTGATGCCATCGGTCTCTGAGACTCAGACTATTTTGGCTGCTGCTTTTTGAGCCTGCTGTTCATTGTGGTAGCCATGCCCACATTGTCTTTAGCAATTAAGTGCTTCCACTTGGCTTTTGCCAATGCAGGATCTGATCATCCCCCATAGTGCTTAAGGATCCCAGTTTAGTGACAGCAGTTTCCAAGGCAATATCATACCTATAGAGAAGCAACCACAGAGCTCTTCAGGGAAGATGGACTTAGTCTCACAAATTTATTCCTCAAAGTCCTGGTGAGAGGTGTGTTCTCTAGACATTTTTGGGGTGGGTGAGCAGGTCTTACATGATAAATCTAACATTCCAGTCTCTCTAAGGCTTTAGATCCCCTAATCTACAGTATATTAAGGCAGTTCTGACATTTCGACCTCAGGTAATGTCAGCCATCTTTTGGTCCATGTTTCAGTCAGCCACCCCAACAGACTGTTAGAGCCCTTTCTAACCCCTCAAGCTACAACATTGAATCCAGAATCTCTGCTTGATCCATCTTTATATTCCTTCCACCATTATCCCACAACCTTAATATCCATTTCCACACATATTCCTCTGATTTTTGTCTATATAATTTGGAAAACTCATGCAGTTCTTCTGAAGTATAGTGTACTTCCTCATGGGTCACACTTTGTACTTCACCTTTGGGGGCTTGTTGGGACTTTTGTCTAGTTATAGGTCTGGAAGTAAAGAAGTGGGAGTGGGTAATAAGAAGGATTTGAAGTATCTTACAAGCCAATTCCACTGCAGTTTCATCTGGTGGGACAGAATTAATCTCTTCAGGTGGAGGATGGATGGTAGTCTCCTTGGGGGCAGACTGGAGGTCGGGTGGCTGTTTCCTCAGGAAAGACCATTATAGATTTATCTAGCAAAGACTCAGCAGAATTTAGGGTTCCAGTGTCCCCACTGCCATCATTATCAACCCATATATCTCCATTCCAATCCTCAGGATTCTACTGCTTTCCAATCAATGCCTTCACTTTAACAGCAGACACCCTGCAAGGTTGAGATTTTATCTCCCATTGTAACTCTGCTACTCATACAAAGAGATTCTGGGTCTGGTTTTCAGAGATCTCAAGTCTGTGGTTGCAGGAAACAAGATTTCCTTTCAGGGCACACATACAGACTTTCACATCATTCATGCAGCACTCAAGTTGCAAATTTGAAGCCTTCAGCTCATCCCTTTCTTTTATAACTGTATCCAGCATATTTAGAAACAACCAGCCAACATCACTGTACCTTTTAACTCCACAAAACTCTGTTAAGGTGTTAAAAACCCTCTCACCCAGAGCCTTGCCTCCTATAAGCATTAAGTAGCTATATGCAGTATGATATTTTATGTATCTTTACTGCCAACTCACACCAGGGATTATCAGTGGCCTCTTGACTATTGGAAACAGAGTCATTAGTGCTTTTGAATCTCATCAAAATAGAAAACCAATTGCAAAAGCCCAGAACCAATTCAGAAATGCCATTTTTAAGCTTTTGCTTCTCAAGAACCACTCCCAACAGGAGATATCTGTAAACATTATAAGTTTTTATAAATTTGTCTCACATGACTATGGGGAAGCACGGGTCCAAATTCCATAGGGCAGGCTGCAAGTCAGGAACTCTGATGAAGGTCCTCCATGAATTCCCCAGGAGATGCTGGCTGTCTGAAGTAGAGATGGGAATTCTCTCTCTGACTGCTGAAATAATCACTTCTCCTTTTAAGACCTTTAACTGATTGTATGAGACATCTCTCATTGCTGAAGGCAATCTCCTCAGTTGAGTATAGATGTCATCAGCCATAGATGCAATCAACTCACTGATGATTTAAGTCCATGAAACCTCATCACAGTACAATTAGGCCAGTGCCTGCATGACCAAACAACTGGGCACCATTACCTGGCCAAACTGACACACGAACCTAACCAACACAACCAAAATAAACTTTGATTTTTGAAAAAGTTACTTTGCAAAAGTTCTAACTTATTGATAAAATCTGCAGTAGAGTTCATTATTATTGCCAATTTGTTAGAAGACAGCAAGACTTTATCCAATGGAGATCTGGACAATTCCTTAGGTTAAGTTAATCATTTTGGAATGTGTACTTAAGGTAACCAGATTAACTAAATTATCTTAACTTAGTATGTACTCATGCATCTTCCCAAACAACTGACAACCAGAATAAAAATATGCTTTAATATCTATGTTTGAAACATCATAGAATAGTATCTTTAATGACACACAGCCTCTTATTATAAGCATGTGCTAGTATAACAGGAGCACAAATATACTATTTGTAATAAAGCAAACTTTAAAGTGCTTCAAAAGCCAATATTCTGGAATCAGGCTTGGTTCCACGTACACAAAGAAGTGGTTACTTATGAACGAGTGGACTGAGATTCAGAGGGCAAGAGATTCTGGCCTCAAAATATGTCTGCCACCCAAAGACCAAATATCTGAAATTCCCCCATTTAAGATTCATTTCTGCAGAATAAACACCGATCTCCTTTTAAAATGCAAGTCACCAGGAGGACTAAGACACAAAATCAATATTGCTTTACCAATGTTATTTATCAAATTGTATTCTCTGAAAGGAGGGAAGGGCAAGAGGCGAGTAGGTTGATGAAAGGAAGAAAAAGTAGTATTTGTATATGTGCATTTATTGTGTGATGATGTTGGAGGAAAAAGGACAAAACTGCAACTGTACCCATCATTCCATTTCTTTCCTGGAATTAGACTTGACTGGCACACTTTCACCTGTAATCTTTTTCAGAATTTTGGCAGGCACAAAAAGTCTATCAGGAATATACAAACAAGGAGATTATGGACTTTCTGGACAACCAACAGAAATATCCACTACTTCTTGAGCTCTAACCACATGCCAGGTGCAGTGCTGAGCCCTTTAAAGACATTACGTCATTTAATCCACACGCAAACTATCACTTCCAAATTACAGACAGAAAAACTAAGGTTCAGAGTGGGAAAGAAATTTGCCCAAAGTCATGTGGCCACTAAGTGACAACCCAGGTCTGGGAGCCACCAAACTCAGTGATCTGAACCATTATGCCTGACTGCCTTCCCCCAAAAGTGAAAAGGAAAATAATTAGACCAGTGCTTAAGCCAGCCACATTTCTGAAGGATCAGAGATACCCTTAGATTTATCTTTTCTTTAAAGAGATATATATTGCTTAAGAAAGGTAGAAATAAGCTTTCATCTCACAGTGCGTTTTCTGCCTTTCTTACCAAAATAAATCCTCTCTAGAAAGTGGTTACTTCATCAGTGAATTGCAATTTGCTCACAGACATTAAACACTTTTTTCCCCAACCAATATTGCATGCCCCCTTCCCTTTGCTGACGTTCCCAGTGGAAAATGAAGCTCCTTTGGCAGAGGACCATTTATCTCACCATCCAATGACATTCAGACTTTCAGGAAATAAAAACAATTCATACCACCCAAAATCTAGGATGTAAATTAAGTCAGGCAGCTGGGTGTTATTTTTGAGGAAAACAGAATTGGGAAAATTCACTGTCAAATCCGCATTCATATGATACTCGTATAAATCGACTGTACTAGATGGCTCTGGTCCCTCACATCCTCTTGACAACACCTCTAGGCAAGCTTGAACTCTCTTCACTCGGGCAACATCTTGAATCCAGGGTGGACTGTGGATCACTTACTTCCTACCTCAGGACTTCCGATGTCACAGAAGTGCAAGCACACATAGCTGTCTTCAAGCACACGTGTGCAACTCAGAAATGGAAGGTGGGAGCCCATGGAAAAATGCTTCTCCTGCATTATCCTTAGGTACACAAAAATTTGTATATGAATTGGGCAATTTATTAACCCAGCACAACTTGTTCTAATGTTTCTTTTTGGCAGCTGCCACCTGTCTGGCAATACCTATCCAGACCTCTCTGACCCTGAGGTGTCAGTTTGTGGTTCCCCGTTGGTCTTTTTCCACCATTTTCAGGCCCTCCAGGGCCTGGAGGACATAGCAGGTCTCAGCCCAAGTGGCTGGGCATGACACCGTTTCTCTTGACATCTCACACAGATCTTGACCATGGAGCCAGACCCCAGTGTCACCCCAGAGGTACAGGTGCCATGCAGTGGAAGCAGGTCGTGTGTAAAACCAGTTCTCAGTGTAGGGAGGAAGCTCTTTAGGCTTGGCTAGCTTGACGGTATCTACCTATTCGGGAACCTTCAGCTTCCCAGACTTTTTGAGGATGGCTACCAAAGTGGTGACAAACTCCTGCTGGTTCACATCTTTTACAGTAACTCCAGACATCATGCGGCCTCCATGCTAGCAGCCTGGGGAAAGGACCCGGTAGATCATTTTGACAGGCATTCTAGGAGTGCCTCAGAAGGTCCCAGATCTAACACCTGTTGAGTTACCATCAGCAGTGACTCTGATAAGATAACTTTTTGTTGGCTTTTCCTCATTCCTTGCCTTTCCTGATAACTCATGCTTGTTGCCTGGAATTACCACCCAATACACTACCTGCACACCAGGTCTTATCATCTGGGTTCTGCTTTCAGGTGGAACCCAAGCTAAGAATTAGCCTTTATACCTCCAATACATAATCCTTTAATCTTGGTTGCAGCAGCACATCCAAGTGGGGCACCGGGGGGAAATCTGATCAGCAATACAGGAAAATAAATATACACAGAGAAAAACATTCTAAATAAAAAAGGTATATAATGAGAGGTACAGTTTTTTTTTTATATATATTAAGGAATCACCACTGCAATTTTATATCGAGAGCTTTAAAATCAAGCTGAAATGGAAATATCTCCTCCAAAAAAGACAAATTGCCAAAATTAACAGAGAGTGTATTACAAAGAAGAGTACCATAAAAGAAACAGTAAAGGCCCCAGGTCCAGATGGTTCTATGGGCAATTTCATTTAAACACCAAGAATTCCTACATCACTCAAACTGTTCCAAGGAATAAAAGATGAATGGCTTCTGTTTCATCCTATGAGTTTATTACAACCCTGATATAAAAATATGAAAAGGATACCACAAAAAACAAACAAAAAAACCATAAAGCAGTCCAAGCTCACTTATGGATATAAATACAAAAGTCCTAAATAAATACAGACAAACTGAATCCAGCCATGTATTAAAAGAATAATGTCTCATGACCAAAGGAAATTTATTACAGGGAAGCGGATGTGGCTCAATCAATAGGGCTCCCGTTTACCATATGGGAGGCCCTGGATTCGTTTCCCGGGGCCTCCTGGTGAAGGCAAGCCACCCGCCCGGCGTGGTGAGCTGACACAACAGGACAACCCAACAAAGGGAGACAAGCAGACACAGAAAAACACACAGCAAAAATGGACACAGCTAGCACAAGCAGCAGGGGGGTATAAATAAATAAATAAAATCTTTAAGAAAAAAAAAAAAAAGAAATTTATTA
Organism: Cabassous unicinctus; assembly: GCA_029593785.1. NCBI lineage: Eukaryota > Metazoa > Chordata > Mammalia > Cingulata > Chlamyphoridae > Cabassous > Cabassous unicinctus. The sequence continues at coordinate 10,560 of JAQZBX010044859.1, forward strand.
CAGGAATACAAGAATGATTCCACATCAGGAAATCCATTAATATGATCCACTCCATTAATAAAGAGAAAAATCATATGGTCATTTTGATGGATGCAAAAAGACATTTGATAAAAATGTATTACCAATTCTTGTAGGTATAAGGGTGTCTTACTATGATATACATGGAGGAGTATACAAAAATGTGTAACACCTATATAAAAGAAATGATAAATATTACTACAAAACTTCTAGTTTTATTTTATGTATTTCTATATTATTTAATTTTTTCCCAATGAACTTGTATTGCCTCCTATTCAAAAATGAAAATAAAAATAACCTTGCTTGAAGCATTGAACTAGGAGTTCCACAGAAAATAATGCAAAGCCTTTTTTTGGACAGTTCTGGTCTACATGAAGTTCCAATAAAAAAATAATAAAATCCAGAGAATGAATGACAAGAAAGAATATGAAACAGAAAACAGGGCTAAATATTTTCAGTATATGTGGTTATTTTCGTTTTCCAGGCTGCTAGGACAACTACCACGTGATGGGTTGGCTTAAACGACAGGAATTTATTGTGGTAGCATTCTGGTGCTGACTTAGGCAATCCTTGGGTTTCCTTGGCTGTATCTCGCATGGAGATGCCCCCTCCTTTCTCTTCTAGGTTCCCGCTGATTTCCTGCTCCCTGTGGCCCTCTCTCTTACCTTTATAAGGCCTCCAGTAATCTAGAAAAAGGCCTGCCTTACGCAGCTGGGCCACACCTTAACTAAAGATGGCATCCGCCAGAGGTCCTGTGTGCAATGGGTTCACACCCACTGGAACACAGAGTAAGATGAAAAGCATGTCTAAATCGAATTGGGGAACTTTCATACTTCAAACTAGGGAAAATGAACACTGCTCTTGTAATAATTCATTTTGGAAACATGATTTAGGCATTTTCGAGGTAGCTAGTTTAAGGAAGAGGACTTGGTGAACGACGGAAACTGGGAGCACTGAATGGGGAGTTAAGCTTGTTCCCAACACAGGGGGCAACTTGGGAGTAGGTTCTACAGGATAAGCAGACAGTTAAAGGAGGGCCTCAGCAGCCTGGGGGGTGGGGGTGGCGGTGGTCCCTGGAACAGAGGGTGGGCACTGTGGGCACAGCACCTTGGAAAGGAATATGCTGAACTCTGCAGGACAGACAGAAGATGAGCAGCGGCAGGCTGAGATCCAGTGATTATATAATCAAAAAGAATTAGGAAACAGACACTTTCAGGGATGAATGGGAGGTCCTGGGACCCTGGAGCAAGCCCCAGCATGCTGTGGGTGGGGGCCACTCCACGACAGGGGAGGGACGGGTGAGAAGACCTGCTGGGTGGACAACTGCCCATCACCTCACAGATCAATGACTGCCTTTGACCAAAGAGCCCAGAAAACAGGGAAGACTATTAGTGCTTGACTCAAAGAGACATTATTAAAGTGGCCTAGCAAGTCCTGTGGAAAAGGCAAGTGGAAGAAGACAAGGGCCTGTCCAAAAAAAGGGGGAAATTATGAGATAATTCTTTCAACCAGTGTTAAATGTGAAACAGCTATTCCGTAATTATGAAGCCACCAAAAACTCCGCAGTATGGAAGAGCCAAGCCCCTCTGGTCATTCTGGTTTGCTAAAGGGATGCATGCAGCAGCTAAACAGA
>JAQZBX010044860.1:0-21232 GCA_029593785.1 Cabassous unicinctus
TTCTCATGTGCATCCAGGGATAAACGCAATTTCCATTCTGAAATACCAAAGGGCACATGGACAGGGAGAGACCAAGGCAGGATTGCTTTGTCCTACTTGCCCCACCTTCCCTTCCAAGCACAAAGCCAAAGAGTGATTTTTATCTCATATTTTCCAATGCCAAAAACATTTTCTAACCAACTAGCTCAGCTAGAAAATTCTGAGGTGGTTACCTGGAAGAAGTTTCATTCTTGTTCATTGACTGGGAATGATGCCAAGGGGATAAATGAGACATATTTTTTTTCCCTCAAGAAGGAAGCCATAGATAGAACCCACCAGCTCAAGTCAAGCCAAGGCTGAAAATCTGTCTCATTTGTCAACTTCAGAAGCTGTTCAGGGGTGTCAGGGCTGTGGACAAATCCTCCAATCCTCTTGGGCTACTTCCTGGCTGTCTCATTTCAGAGCAGATTTATATTTTGAAATTTCACTGTAGATTACTTCTGAGACAGATGAAAGGAAACAATTTATAATTGTTTAACATACTCACTCTGTGTGCACAGGTCAACATATCCTACCTCCAAATTATCTACTTTCTTAGAAAATCACAGTTCTCCAGAGATTTATAGGAGGCACTTGGTTTCAATCACAACATTATTTAGTGACCTTCAAGGGAAACGGGGAGCAAATTACAGCTTCCTCAGCTTGTACATGCCAGGAGTTGGCCATTTATCCTGCTACCAGACAAATGAACATTGTAGCGACTTTCTGCCAGAAAGAGTGGAAAATGAAAAAAATTCTGGCAGCGAAAACGAGTTTGAACACAGTTATGATCTACAATTAAGTCATTCAAGGACTAATTTTAACTTGAAAAACCAGTGGGTCCCAGATACTTTTGAAGCTCCAGAAATGCATATGTAGCAAATAAAATTAGATGCTAATTTCTTGAAAAGCTTTTATGTAAAACTAGTCCCAGAGGATTAGGTTTGACTTATTATTGAATATCTTTTTTTGTAGTTGATGCTTCAAGTACACCTCTGGTGCACTGTAGAGTTGTAACCTCCCATTGTTTAATAAACGTAATGTCCAGAGCTGTCACAGTGAGATATCCCTTCTACAGCAGATGTTTGAACTTTTTCTCTTTTGTCTTACTCTTTTTTAGTGTCTCTGAGCCACATTCGTGATGGATACTTAATCCTAGTCAAGCCTGTCTGGAAACAAGGAGTGACATTTAAATGGCAGACAATAAAGAGGCAGGATGGATTTTATCTACAGAGAAGCACCTGGCACCCCTAGAATGAGCAGCAAAGCTTGAAGCCTTTAAGGCTCTCAGGTTGCAAATGTCACAGCTCTGAATGGACACTTATAACCCATTGCTGAGACTGACCTTCTTCCAGGACTGGGCAGCATATTGGTCCAGCAACTGGGGTACTTGCTGGCTTTTGGACAGTTGATTTGCCAGCTGATCTGTTTTCCACGATGTAGCTTTCCAGCCATCCTGTAGCTCTTTGGCGTCTTCTGCAGATGACCAGTTGGGAAGCTCATACTGCACTTCTTGTGATCCAAATAAGTCCTGGGTATTTTCGTGTTTAGAAACTAAAAACAAACAAACAGAAAAAACACAAATCCTTGCAGAAGAAATGGCCTGTGTGATCTACTGAGCAAGTAGATCAGTACAGTTCCTATCTGTCTTCGACATCTCTAAAGAAATCAGAAGTTAAGTGAGTTAGAGTCGCAGGCGGTTTTATTTCTTGGACAATTGCAGGCTTTTAAAAATGCAGTGTGCACCGAAGTTCGCGGTGGCTTCTCCCATGACTGACAGCATCGTCTAGCCATCCTGTGCCGTCAAACGGCCAAGAAAACCCGAGTCAATAAAGGTGTCGGCTGGATTCTGACACAGCTGCAACAAGGCTCTAAGGCAGGATGTTGATTGCATTCTTCTCTGTGAGCCTGTGCTCTGGGGCATGGTTTGCAGATCTGGGCTCAGATGGGGAGAGTTTAAACTTTTATTCTTCCCTGTGTGTGGAGACATTCTAGTCCCAGAGAGGATTGCTTTTCATCCTGCAGCTTCACCGGCAGTTGTGGAAGTACCAGGTTATGGATTAAGCTGCTGTCTAGAAACATGTCTTAAATCTGAACTCCACCTGGAAGGAGAAAACATCAGTCTCCAGCTCCATGGATGCCACTAGCCAGTGCGTTTCCTTACAGCTATTTCTCACCCTCACCCACATCTCTGGGACTGGGACACTTTAATTAAAGGATTCCAAAATTAGAATGTGAGGGTAATTCCTCTGCAATACCTCACATAACACAGCAGTGTGCTTTTGCTGTTTGCACGGGGTGATGCCATGTACAAGAGACAAATCTTGCGTGGAGAGCTCCAACCTGACGTGCATGCTTGCTACCAGCATATTTATGCCTGTGACCATCTGCTGGGGTGGCAGGAGGCCTGTGGAGGATGGGGCAAGCTAATACCGAGAAGTCCTGTCTGCCAGTGGAGGAGCTGGTTCGGATGCACAGCCTGCAGAGCACAGCATGTGCGATGCTCCTGCCAAGAGAACCTTCTGTTTGGCACCAGTGCCCAAACAGGGCAGCACGCTGCTCTACAATGGGCAACATCTGTAGATGGGAAGCTGGTGGGTGTGGCCCTCAGGATGGATCTGCTGCTCACTGTCACCCGGCTCCTTCAGATCAAGCAAACAGCAAATACCTTACAAAAGCAAACCAGTTTTAAGGCCACTTATTCATTTGGAAATATTTATTGAATGTCTACTCTTTGCAAGTCACTGTGCTAACTGCTTCAGGATGACAAAGGTGATTGGGCATGGATCCTAGCTTAGAGAGGCTTACACTCTTCACAGGAATAAGGAGATGGGGAGTTCGTCTACTCAAGAGGGATGCTATAGGCATGGAGACTCTCACACACCGAAGCCACAGAATTGTGCCACCAGAGCCCAGAGGAGGGAAGAGGGCACTTAGCTGAGGACTCACAGGGAATGTTAGGGTAAGTGGGGTGGTGGGATGTGAACTGGACCTTCAGGGGAGGAAGGATTTTCACCTGTGGTCAAGGTGAGGCAGGCCATTCAAGGTGAGGGAATTGAATGTTCAGGCAGGTATAAGAGACAGAGTGCAGTTGCTTGAGTGGAGCATGCAGTGAACCCAGAGAGAAATGGAAGGGAGGCACTGAGGACAGGTCATGGGGGCTGCGATGCCAGGATGAGCTGGTCCACACAAAGAGAGCTCTGAGCTACATCTGGGTGAGAGAACTGAGGGGGAGATGGGCGTTTGATAAGAGACCAGATCAACAGGTCAGACATGGGTGTTGAGAGCTGCATTAGGGCTTCATAGTCTATCCATTAGCTGATGTTGGTGGAACTTCTTGTTACCAGCTCTTCGTGTGGACCAGGTAATAGTTGGCCCCATCCACCTAGGAGGTGAGATATATCAAGAGACCTTTGCAATTCAGTACAATGGGATTAGGGCAAAGCTACAGAGATTCCTGTGGAAATCAGGGAACCCATAGTGGGGAGATGCAGAAGCAGCAAAACCTCTGAAATGTCACCCACAGAGATGAGGAGACCATGGCCTTTGGAGCTGGGCTGCAGTTATATTCTAGCCATTGGCTTTGGTCACATTATGCCATTTCTCTTTCCTCAGTTCCCTGACCTGTAAAATGGGCCTAATAATAGCACCTATTTCATAGGGTCATTGTGAAGATTAAGCCAGTTAATGTTTGTACAGTGCATAGATGTGCTTGGTCTCCAGCGTCCTGACCATTACGCTCAGGCTACTATTCCTCCATCTCCTTTTTCTTTCTCTTCTTCCCATTATGGAAGAATCAGTGAGATTTTTTCACTTGGATGTGGAAGCTAGTAGATAGATAACACTGAAGTTTTAAGCTTGGGCTACTAATAGAAAGAATGGAGGCAGGAGGAGGAACAGATTTAGAGAAAGAAGGAGCAGTGGGGTTTTGTGGTTTGTTTTGTTTGGAAGGGGAGAGTGGCAGGATTAAGATTAGGGTGAGGTGAGTGAGGAACCTACAACACAGAATTTAAAGAGGCAGACCCGGAGAGTGGTACCTCCTTAAATGCTGTGCCCTGGGCACCTCATTCGCTTCACCGTAGTCCTGGCACTGGAGGGTGGGGCACTGGCATAGTCAGTTTGAATTTATAGTTTGAGGTGCTGGTAAGTGATCCAGTTGGAAGTTTCTAAATAGCCATTGGAAAGTCACAACTGAAGGCTCTGAGAGCTCTGTGCACAGACATGATGGTGAAGCCCCAATGTTGCCACATGATGATATCAAGTTCCGACATTACATGCAGACTTATAGGTGCCTACACCTTTCTCCACTTTACAGGTTGGACAAGAGGTGGAAGGGTTCAGATGTGTATGAGAAGTAAACAGTTGTTATAGGATTCAAGATTGGGGCCAGTGAAAAATAAGATTGATAGATTGATATTGGATTCTGGATGACTAGAGGGTATGCTTGGATCTTGGAACTTTATTTTTCTTTTAGTATCAATTTTTATACAACTCTCATTTCACAAATAACCTTAATTGCTTGCTTAACTAATTTTAAATCCATGTCCATGGCACTGGGGAGTGATACCAAAGAAAATATATCCTTTGATCTCAACCAGCTAACAATTTTGATAGGGAAATAGAACACCCTCAAAAAAGATAATGCCATATTATAAATTATTTTGAAAAAAACTAGAGAAATACATCAACAAATAAAATGAAAACATTTCTAACCAGGTTCTCAAAACTTAATGATTCTAGTGGTATTAGCCAGTATTGTTTGCTATGAAGTACTGCATAAAAAATAATCCAGAATGCTATTTCAACAAGGATTCATTTCTCTCTTACAGGTCTGTGGGCCAGGGGCAGGTCTTCCAGGTTAGATGTAGCTTGACTCTAGGCTAAGGGTAAGGTTTAGGTCTGATTTATGTGTCTTTTCTGTCTAGGACCCATGAGCACCTCGTATCTGAGACTTGTTATTACAGTGGAAAGCAGGAGTGCTAGAGGCCAAGTCAAACCATATTCCTCCAGTCAGCATAATATCACATCTCTTTATACTCCATTATTCAAGACAAACATCAATGGGGCAAGGAAATGTACTCTTCGCATGAAGGTGGGAGGAGATAGTAGATATGTGATCAATTATTACAGAATATCTTACACTTGTCATGGAAAGGTTCTTGGATGAGATAATAAAAATAAATTAGAAAACTGTTGGGCAGATAAGCTCATTGGAGTTAAAAAAAGCAAACACAAATATAAAGAGGTAGGAATGATTAAGTTATGGCTAGGTATTATAAAGCATTACTTAGTTAGGAGGGAAATTGGCCTTTATATGCAATAGCAAAAGCATATAGAAAGGAGACTTGACTGTAAGTTGTGTAATCTTGGTTAAGATGCTTATCATTTTGAGGCCTCTGTTTCATTTGTAAAAAAGGAAGAAGCTAGCTTAATTAACCATTACATTCTCTTCCAATACTCTGTGACTCTGTGATGAATAATAGCCATAAAGAAAGAGGGATTGCTGAAAAGGATCTTTGGAGGAAGAGAAAGTGTTTAATTTGATGGAAAGCATTTATTGTTAATCTCGGAGTTGTTTTTTATTTTTTTAATATTATAGGGGCTAACAATAGTTACTACAGGTTTGTGATCAGTGGAAAAATATTATATGGTACTTAAGAAATATTCATGATGAGGGGGCATAGGTAAGATGGCAGAGTGAGCAACTTCAGGCTTCCTTTCCCACACAGCAACATTGAAACAGCTGCAGAAACTGGCAGAGTCAATTTTTCTCAGAACTCTGGAAAACAGTTAAAGTCTTCAGTAACTGAGCAAGTGCCAAATCTAGAAAATGCCAAAACTTAAAAGTGGTAGAAAAACCTCAAAGCAACTTTACTAGCCCCTGCCCCACCCCCTCCCTGGCTCAGCTAGATGCAGCACCAGCCCACACTCCCAATGCAGGTCCCTGGTCTTGGATTCTGGAAGGAACAGAGTAATCCTGTACACATACTGGGGCACATGTATGTCTGTGCCAATCCATTGGATGGCAGCCTGAAGGACTGATCCAGGACTCTTGTCGTGCTGGTCCTGGACTCTTGTCGTGCTGGTCCTGGAGCTGGCAGAGTCCTTAAATACCATAAGAAAACAATCAACACACAGCTTCCTGGGTAAAGGATTACCTCGTGAGAAATACAATAGTGCTTGGGAACTTGTGGAAAGCCTGCAAATATCCTGGAGAAAGTTGGGTGCAGTATCTGCTTATGAGAGGCATTTGATAAGGCTACATGCACATGCCCAGGACAAGATGTATGCACAGAAAAGACCTGAGAAGACCCTGTGTTTTTGCCTTGGGCTGTTCTTCCAGCTCACTGTAAGGCTGACTAAGCACTGAAGGAATGAACCAGCACGGAGCCAATCTGCAAAGACAAAGAAAGGCATTTTTGTTGTTTTTTCTAGCTCCTGGTATTCAAGGAAATCTCTATCATAACACTAGCTGAAAGAAGCTGAAGGAATAGAGACTTCTACATATATCAAGAGATACAGTCTTTACATAAGTAGTTTGGAAAAAATCACTGATTAAATAGGGAGAGAATCTGATTTTTGGAGTTAACACATTAAAAAACCCTCAAATGTCCATATTTCAATGTAAAAAAATCACAAAGCATACAAAATTTAGTAAAGATGGCCCATTGCAAGGAACAAAATAACACAACAGAAACCCTCCATGAAGAAGATAAGCCACTGGATATACCAAAGACTTTTTAAAAACTGTTTTAAACACGCTCAAATTGCTAAAGGAAAACACAGATTAAGAACTAATGGAAACCAGAAAAATGATATAGGAACAAAACGAGAATTTCAAGAAATAGAAAGTATTGAAACGAACCATACAGAAATACTGGAGCTGAAAAGTACAGTAAAAGAAATACAAAATTCCCTAGAGTGATTCAAAAGCAGATTGGAGCTGGAAATAAATGAACTTGAATAGGATAAGTGAAATTATCCATCCTGAGGAACAGAAAGAAAAAAGAACGAAGAAAAGTTAACAAAGCCTAAGAGACTTGTGGGATACTATCAAATCTTCTAATATGCACTACTGAAGTTCAAGAAGGAAAAGAAAGAGAGAAAAATACAGAAAGAATATTTGAACAATAGTGGGAAACTTCCCAAATTTTTAAAATGCATGAATATACACATCCAAGAAACTCAACAAATTTCAAATAGAATACACTCAAAGAGATCCATGCCAAGACACATTATAATCAAAATGTTTGTAATGGTTAATTTCACATATCAACTTGGCTAAGTTATGATGTCTAGTTTGGTCAAGCAAGCACTGTACTGATTGTTACTCTGAGGATATTTCATGGATTTAAATCATTAGTCAGTTGATTGCATCTATGGTTGATTAAATCTGCAATCAATAAACAAGATTGCTTTCAGCAATGATAGGAATTTTCTCATCCAATCAGTTGGCATTCTTTTAGCAGCCAGAAAGAAGAATTTCTGCCTTATGTTCAGCCAGCCAGCTTCTTCTTGGGAGTTCAGCATCAACAGTGAATTCCCAACTTGTGGAACTCATGGTCATGTGGGCCAATTCCTGTAATAAATCTCTTAAAATTTACATATATAGATATATATATTTTTTCTGTCAGTTCTGTTTAGTGAGAATGCTAACTAATATACAGTTGAGTGACAGAGACAAAGGAGAATCCTGAAAGCAGTAAGAGGGAACCAACACAGCATGTATAAGGAGGCCTCATTAAAATTAAGTGCTGATCTCTCATCAGAAACCATGTGGGTGAGAAAGCAATAGGAGGAGTATTTAAAGTGCTGACAGAAAAAAAATAACATGCCAATCCAAAATTCTATATCTGGAAAAAACTGTCCTTCAAAAATGAGGGAGAGATTAAGATATTCCCAGATAAACAAGAACTGAGGAGATCAGCACCACCTGACCACCTGTACAAGAAATGCTAAAGAGAGTTCTTCAGGTGAATGGAAAGGACACTAGACAGTAACTTGAAACTGTATGAAGAAATAAAGTTCTCTGGTAAAGATAAGTACATGGGTAAATATGAACACCAGTACTATTTTATTTTGGGGTTATAACTCTATTCTTTTATTTATTTATTTATTTTATTTATTTACTTTATCCATTTTAACCCTCCCCCCCAACCATTTGCTGTTTTGTGTCCATTTGCTGCGCAATTCTCTGTGTCTGTTTCCTGCCCCCTCCTCACCCTTCTCCTCCTGTCTTCACCAGAATTCAATCCTGGGGACCTCCAATGTGGGAGACAGGCGTTCTGCCACCTGTGCCACCTCAGTTCCTGATTTTTTTGGCACGTCTCATCTCTCTCCTGTTGTGTCAACATCTTGCTGCGTAGGTTGGCGGGGCCTGGCATGCCCACATTCAGGGTCTGTCGTCATGCGCACCTTCTATATTTTTATTTTACCGGGAGGTCCTGGGGATTGAACCCAGGTCCCTCCATATGGCAGGTGGACACCCAACCATTTGAGCCACATCTGCCCCCCCATAACTCTATTCTTACATGATCTAAAATACATATGCATATAAACATTATAAATCTAGGGTATTGGGCACGCAGTGTACAAAGATGTAATTTGTGACAAGAGCAACACAAGGGGGTGGTGGTGAAAGGTGTAATGATATAGTTTATGTATGCTATTGAAGTTACATTGTTGTAGATTTAGGATGTTAAATTTAAGCCCTATGGTAATCACAAAGGAAATATCTAAAACATATACACAAAAAGAGATAGAAAGAGATTTTAAATGATTCACTACAAAAGATCAACTAAACACAAAAGTAGGCAGTAATGGAAGGAATAAGAGACAAAAAAAGAGGTATAAAAGTCACACAAAACAAATAGCAGAATGGCAAAAGTATGTTTGCTTTTACTGAGTGCTTGGATTGGGATAAAAGGCTTGTACTATGCATTTTTCACTAATAAAATAAATAGAAAACATTAGTAACAACATAAAAGTATGTCTGGCATTATCAGTAATTACTTTAAATGTAAATGGATTAAACTCTCTAGTCAAAAGCAGAGATTAGCAGAATGGCCATAGAAAGATCAGGAGCTTCAAGGCAGACTTGATTTGCGTCTTGCTTCTTGATGTAATCTCTTTGTGAGTCAAACCAAATTATTTAATTGCTCTGAACAATTTCTTCCAATGTTAATGATTAGCTCATTATGATGACTCAATGAGTTAATATGCTAAGTGCCTATAGTATACTTTCAATAAATGTTCATTTTCTTCTCCTAAAATTTTTGCAATATTTTGGGACTCTGCATTGGATGGTGTGATGTTTGAAGTTATTTTATGAATTAAAAAAGAAAAAGATGATGTTCGCGGACTAATACATTCCTGTGAATGTGGGGCCTTTTTGATTGGACTATTTCAGTGAGGCGTGACTCAAGTTGGGTCTCCACCCTCTTTATATAACCAGAGACACAGAGAGCAACACACAGAGAAAGGAAGCCACCATTTTTTTATCCTGCCATGTGAGAGAGGACTTGAGGATTGCTAGCAGCCAAAATTTAAGCATGGAGTTTCCCAGAGATGGGGCCCACAGAGCAGCACAAGGCTGAAGAGATGAGCCATATGCCTGATAGTCCATAGCTGAAGGGAAGAAAATGGAGCTGCTGAGACAGAGAGAAGGCCTGGAAAGAGACAAACCCTATGCCTGGTTGCCTACAGCTGAGCTCCAGGAGATGGTAAATTGTGGAGGGGAAGGCAGGAACCTTGCCATCTTCACCACATGGCAGGACACCAGGATTGGTGAGAAAGCATCTCTGACAGTGCTTCGATTTGGAAATTTCACTGTCCTGGAACTATAAACTTACCCTAAATAAAATTCCCATTGTAAAAGCCAACCCATTTCTGGTACTTTGTATCAGCAGCCCTGTGGCAAACTAAGACAGACCTATAGTGCAGTGGTTCTCAAACTTTATGTGCATCTGAATCCCTGGAGGGCTTGTTAAAACACAGATTGTTGGGCTGCACCCCCAGTATTTCTGATTCAGTAAGTCTTGGATGTGTCCCAAGAATTTGCACATCTAACAAGTTCCCAGGTGATTTCTTGTGCTCCTGGTCTGGGGACCACACTTTGAGAACCACCGGTGTTGTAGACGGATGCTGTTGGTGGCCTGCCAGATCCCCTCCCCCACAGGTGCACCCATCCCCAGTTGCCATGATGTGGCTACAACCCACAGCTGTCCTGTCTCCAGAGAATTAGCCCTGCCCAAATGAACCCACTGGGAGGTAAAACACCCCACCCGCCAGACATACGGCCAGCAAAGGCTTACAAAAGGGCAGCCTCCACATTTCGAGATGAAACCAATTTTGTCTTGTGATTGCTGCTCCTAAGTATCAAACCCAAGCTAGTCTCCAGCTGAGGACATGTTCTTTTTACCATTTTACCTCTTCTGTATCCTGCATTCTTCACTCCCCTTCTCCTGAGAGTAACCTCTCAATCACTTGAACAAGAAATCCCATCTCATGTTCTGCTTTTAGTGAACTTGACTTAAGATATGTCTAAAGCTGGGAGAGCCCAGAGGCAAGGAAACCCACTTGTATATTGTTTCAGGTCTTTAGCCATTAGCTGTTGAGGGCTATGATTAAAATTTTGTTTTTAAAAAAAGGATCTAAAATAGACCCTCTCCATTTCTCACTCTCCGCCCCCACCGAAAGTTGTAAACATGGCATCTTACGAAAAATCAGATGTTAGAAAAAGGAGATTTACAAATGTTTCCAGGTGCTTAAAACTTGAAGCCTGTGAGTATGATGAGGCTCTTGTGATAAAGGACATTTTGGGAAGGTTGTTTTGGGAGAGTAAAGTAAACTCAGATTTCAGCTTGTGAGGCTTTGTGTGTTTTAGGGACATCCGTGAAGGTGTTTTGTAGGTACCTGCATAGACGGGACTTGTCAAAGCTGGACTGTAGCTTTGGGACTCATTTTCACAGTTGGTAGTTGTATCATGGGAGTTAATGAGGTTGAGACATTGAACAGCAAAGAGCAGATGGCCTGGGTCTCAAACTTTGAGGATGCCCACGGTTACACCTGAAGGAAAATCAGACTTCAAAGTGAGTAAAAGGAGAGAGAGAATCAAAAATAAAAATGGAAGCATAGAAAGTTTCAGTGAGGTAGGAGAATATGGTCCAAATTTTGTTTTCAACCAATTTCATGTGGCACATACTGAGCTACAAGAATGGGCCCTCGAGAAATTTTAGGTTCTACAGGTATTGTTCTTTTTGCTTTGTCTTTATTAGTTTGAGCACGAGTGTGTGTATGTGTTTGTTTAATGGTTGATTTAGACATGATTTAGACATTTTCACCTAAATGCAGTTTCTCAGAATATTAAATAAATATATTTAATTAATATATTTATAATTAATATAAATAGAAGAAGGTGAGTGTTGGCCAGTTTTAAAGAGGAGATGTGCGTGCACTGATGAAAAGATGTAGAAAGGTTATTTCAGATGCTTTTCTTCTGGCCATTTTACCTTATTCCATGAGAGGGGAGAGATATGTGCAAAGACAAATCAATAGAATTAGAGTGTCAGGGAGCATTGCCAAAATGACATGGGGTTTTTTGGACACTTATGGAGTGTGGGGCATCATCCCAGACTCAGAGTAGGAGACCAGGATGGGTAAGACACTGCCCCTGCCGTCTAAGAACTTGTTTTCTCAGCTCAGAGAGGCATGTTCCTATTTAAGAAATAATATACAGAAAGTAGTCGATAAAATGCTCAAAATTTCAGGACTTTGTAAACTTTTGCACCATTTTTTTTTCCTTGAAGTTTCCATTTTCTGCATTCTAAGACCGTCTTTGCTCTCTATTCCTTCATTGGAAATCACCTTCTTGGTTCATATAAATCTCATCTAATTGTATTTGTGTTATACATCTTTTCCTATTTTAAAAAATAGTTTATTGCTTCCATTTTCTGCTCCTTCTTTGTGGTAATTGGTCCCAGAGCGAAACATTATACTCAAGTTCATGTGAATATACGAATATTTTTCCATTTCTCATTTAGATTTTATGTAGCATTTGACATTGCCTCTCTTGTTCTTGTTTGCTTTATTTTATTTTTGTTCTAGTTTTTGCTTGTTTTCCCAGAATGTCTCTTCATTTCCCAGGATATTCTTGAACACATTATCGATAATGATTAAGTCCAACAGTAAACTAAATTAAAAAAGAATGCCAGTAATAATACATTGCATTTGGAGGACACTTCCCAAGCATTTTCTCATTTGGTTTCCTACCTGGTGCTTAATTTAGGCTGCATTTGAAAATAGACTCACTTTATTTGGGCTACAGCTTCTATTCTGTCTCACTTTTTCTTATGCTTTCCTGATATGGTGTCTAGCTCTTGTCAGTCGCATTTCCAAATTACTTGGGGTCCTGCTTCATTTGAATTAATGCATCATACTTGGAACCTTCCATCTTTCTTAAACTTGACAATTAAGACACACTGAATTACTGTCTTATCCCAAGAGAGCACTAACATTTCTTCTGCCTTTAATTTGGAACTTACCCAGAAACTATTTTCACTTTGCAACTCATTTATTCAACAATTATTATTAAATACATACTGCATGTAAAGTGCTGTTCTGAGTTCTGTAGGGAATGTAAAGCAAAATAGACTGCATTTTTTATTTAATAAAACATTAATCTGTCAGGCAGACATATCAATTACACCCAGTACCAAGCAATATGAGATCAACATATGAATGGTACAAACTCAGTGATGATGGAGTGTTGAGAGGAAGAAAGCAAGAAAGGAATTGTTGGTACTGGTTTAAGGTGAGTTTTTCTAAGCAAGTATGAGAGAATTTTAGCTTGCAGACTATTCAAGGCAGTAGTCCCAGCCCCAATTATAAATCAATGCACAATGAAATGCTGGTAACTGTTCAACAAACCAGTTCTTTGGGGGAGGGGATGGAGAAGCCCTGCTTTTTAGCTTTTGCCAGTCTTTGTGGTATAAATACTTCCTCCATGCCTGACTGAAAACTGCCAACATGACATTACTGAGCATGGATGCAAGAAGTGGTCGCCCTGTTGACTCTCTTGAGCCAGTGTGAGCTGGCTCTAGCACACCACTGAATATTGGCCAGAGATCACCAATAACAGAATATTTTGAAATGTCTTAAACTTTTCTGAAATTCACCTTTTGTTCCCTTAGGAACCTGTAGTTAAACACTAAGAAAGGAAAAGACATACCATGATTTTGTAGAACCACAAGCCATGTGGAAGGACCACATATTTCTGCTGAATTTGATTGACCACTTTGCATCTGGGGAAGCAGACTGAATGGAGATGGGGGAAAAGCAATGAGGTGAGTGGATCTAATTTTGGGGGCCTTGGGCCCTCAGGAGGAAAAATCAGTGCAGTGTGACTGCTAGTGATAGGAATGATAGTGATAGTTAAACACTGGAGCCTATATATATCTAATATAGGCCACTAAAATTGGATAGGATTTATTATCTTTTATTTTAACTATTTTATTATAAGTTTAACAGTGGAGAAAAACATGATTTCATGTAAAGTGCAAAGTTCCCATTCTGAATATCTAATGACAGTCTTTTTTTACTTTTATTTCTGTATCATACACTTTAATGTGGTAACATTCATGGAACATAAAATATTTATGTATTCTGCTTTTCAGTTTTAATTGCTATTATTTCACTTATACATTTCTGCCATACATTTAAGGATTGATGTGGGCCTTTATGATTTTAACAGCTAGAAAAGACCTTAAGACATGAACACAAGTATATATATGGACATGAGTAGATGGAAAGGTGCATGAAAATAGGTACCCAAATGTGAAAATCCAGTTTGCTTGAAAGCAACAGTGAATCATTCAGTAGAGCCTTGAATTTAGAGGGAGTGTAATAGGCAATAGATTTGGAAGAGTTGGTTAGGTGCAACTTACATAGGGTTTTTAACATTCAATAAGGAGTGTGAAATCATTTGAAGACAGCTGGTACTACTGAAGACTGATCAGGAGGATATCGTGATCAGACCTTGGTTTTGGAAAAATTTCACCCGACAGAGGTCACTTCCTTTCCAGGCCCTGTTTCATACTGAAATGTTACAGGCAGAACACAGAATTCCTAGCTGAAGTGGCTGCAGCCCACACCACCAGTCAGATGAGTGCTGATCTGCTCTACAATGAGATCAGTAAGCATTTAGAAATTTTTACATCAATTTGACAGATTAATTTTATGTTTGCTGAATAAAAAAATCACTTGCATTTTATGATACTTCATTTTTATAATTTATTTTTAATGTACTTTATGAAGGTTGGTCTAGGATTGCTTCGAAATGAAAAATAATTAACCAGTCCTTTAATACCAAGAGTTTGAGAAGCACTGACCTTTTAGAGCTGCTAGGAGTAGGCTCTAGGTCATTTTGCTTTTGTTCATATCCCTGCACTGACACTAGCTATATGCTTATCATTAGGCAAGTTATTTAACTTCTCTGCCTCAATTTTAGGAGGGTGGGTAAATGTACCCACTTCATAGGGTAGGATTAATGGGAGGGTTAATTGAGAGAACCTATCTAAAATTGTCAGCCCAATGTTTGGTGTCTCGTATGCATTCTGTAATATTTATTATTATTATTCTCAGGTGTGCACATGAGTAGTGAAAAGAAATTTAATAGAACCTGGATATTTTAGAGGTGAGCTTTTGGTCCCAGAAATGCCCAAATCTTTCCCTGATAATTACCCCTTCTCCCTGCAGGGTTCCTGTGGAAGAAACATGTGAAACAATGGGAAAATAGGAATCAAATGGTCACATTATTAATAGTTGTACTTACCAAACGCAGAGCTGGTAAAGCCTGAGTTCATCTTTTCAGCAATTATTCAGAAAATTCACACTGAGGTTGCCTGGAGGACAGAAACAATTCCTTGGTTTGTGGCTTGTGTTAGACCAATGACTTTCCAGAAAATATGAGAAAAAAAAGATTAAATATATTTTAAAAATCAAATTGAGGACACTAAAAAACTTCTGAGACAACCAAGACTTGAGGGGCAAATGATCCAGAAAGAAGGAACTTGCAGAGAGGTAGGCCAACTTTTTCCCTTAGGGTATTTTCAGTGGGTGAGAAATGTAGAAACCAGCCATAAATAAAACACAGAGAAGCCAGTCAAACTTTTGGTATGGGGTTGGAGAAACAAAATTGGAGTTTGAGATTACCTAGGTAGGTAGAAGAGGAGATGTGAAAATCTTGGAAAGAAGAATAGCAAGGAAAAGTAAGTTCAGACTTCACCAGATTTCCCCCAAGAGGCATTTACCTAATTAGTAAGCTGTATTTGGGAAAAAATCTAAAAATCCTAGTAGAAAGCAATTTAAAAGCAAATAAGGGGTTTTGGCAATCTCAAGGTGCTTAAGAGACAAAAACAGGAGATCAGTGCTTGCCAAGGAGGAGAGGGCCTCAGTAAACATTCCAGGCGTTCACTTGGGACACATGGAGAGCTACACTCTAGGAGTAGATATGTACCAGAGATATACAGAGACATATAAAAACTTCAGCTTTGTATCTGGCTGGGTTAATGTGATTTGCCTCAACATAGATTGCCTATCAGAAGAGAGAGAATAAACCACCTTGGAGGAAAGAACCATGATCTAGAGCTTTGATTAGTTTTCACAGATAATGGATGACTTTCCAAAAACAAACAACAACAACAAAAAAAAAACAAAAACAAAAAAACACCTCTAAGCATATGAAGAAACAGGACCAAGAGGAAAAAAAAAACAGACAATAGAATCAGACCCACAGATGATGGAGTTTTCACACGTGAATATTACAATAACTGTGATTGTTTGGTCTGGGATTTAACTTACTCTACTTACAAGATAATTATTTAACTTGTTACTATTTCCTGTATGCTGGCAGGTCAGAGAAAAAGGACTTTTTTACTCATGGCTCAATGAGCAGTGTGAGTATCAGCATATCTGCATTGGTGCCTTTGCCCATAAGTTCCAGAGAGACAATATGATATGGCCCAGGCAAATGCAACACATTCAGTGTGTTTGCAACACAGCTGAGGAACTGGGGTTTGGGGGAATCCCCTGCTTTTATAGCAAGCAGTAAACAAGCCTTCTCTATGTCCTGTAGAGAGATGTTACTCATCCCTGAGAGTTGCTGACTGCAAGCACATTCTTGAGAAATGGCCCAGATAAAGAGTAGTCAGGGCCTTTCATTCTGGGCATACCCAGCAAGAACATAAAGGGATGCTTAGGGCCAGTGACAGAATGACTCTCCTACCATGTTCAAGAAAATAAATGGCAAGGTGGAAAATGTCATCAGAGAACCAAAATATATAAAATATAATTGAATAGAAATTCTAGCACTAAAAAGTCAATAAATAAAATTACAAAGTCAATAGATGAGTTTAATAGTAAATTGGACCCATCAGAAGAGAGAACTAGTGAACAGAAACTAGACTAGCAGAAAATGTGCAGACTGACTCATAGAAAAACAAAAAGTTAAATGTACAGAAATAAAGTAAGAAATATGCAAAACACTGTGAGAAGCTCTAATTAATGCATAATTGTTGTCCTAGAAGGACAAGAGAGAGTGAAATGGGTAGAAGCAACATTTCAAGAGACAGTGGCTAATAATTTTCCCAAACCGATTAAAGACATTCAGCCTCATATTCAATAGTCTCTGTGATTTTAAACTTGGATAAATTCAACATGAAGCCACAACAATAAAGAGAAAACCCTTAAAAGCATCCAGAGGGAAAATAGGGTAAACTACTTTTAAAAGAGCAATATTAAGACTGACATTCTCAAAGACCGGTGGAAGTCAGATGACAAAAGAGTGGCATCTTTAAAGTGCTGAAAGAAAAATAAAGACCAACCCAGATTTCTATAAATTGTGAAAATGACTTTCAAAATTGCATGTGAAATAAAGAGATTTGTAGATAAAGTAAAACTGAGTTTGTCCCCAGCAGACCTTCCCTAAATAAATTCTAAAGGGAATTTTTCATGCAGAGGAAAAATAATCCCATTGTAAACACTAAAATGCAGAAAGGAATGAAGAACAACAGAAAAGGTAAATGTAAATGAGTATTGACTGTTTGAAATAATAATGTTGTCTTAGATTGAAAATACATGTAGAATTCAAATGTACAACAATTACTCAAAAGGCATGAGGGGTTAATGGAGTTAAGAGATCTAAGGTTATAGCCTTGTTTGGATAGTGGCAAAGTTCTTAACTCATGTTAGAATTTTATGTCAAGGATGCATGCTCTAATCTTTACAGTCACTATTACAAAATAGTAAGATGAGTGTTCTGGGAAGATGGCATCAAAGTAGGTTGGCAGGGTGCAATGCTCTTAGAAAAACAGTAGAGGTTACAAGCCATCCCAAGAAACAAGAAGATAAGGCCCAACCAAAGGAACAAATAAAAAATACTTATAATGTAATAAATTCACAACTTTTACTATACCCTTATTGTTTATATATGTTCATGTATGAATGACATCAATACATTTTTTAAAAATGAAAACAAAAAAGATATCAAGACAAAATGAAAGTAACAGTCAAGCCTTTAATACTGTGATGATATATACAAGAGTCTAACCCTGAGAAATCTCCAACTCACCCTCTGTTCCATTATCCCTTATGGTACAGTGCCACCAGGCTAGGGCCAGATGGATCAGCACAGATGTGGGGAAGTCTCACTACTGAGTGAGCCCCAAACAAAAAATAAATAAAAGATTTAAAAATCTTGATGACCACAGGATTCAAAACAACTAATCAAGGACATTCACACAAATCTCTTAAATCAAATTGAGGAGTTGAATGAAAATATGACTAAAGTGATAAAGGAGATTAAGAAGACACTGAGTGAGCACAAAGAACAATTTGAAAGCCTGCAAAGAAAAGTAGCAGAGCTTATGGAAATGAGAGCCAAAATGGATGAGATTAAAAATACATTAGATGCATGTAACAGCAGATTAGAATTGGCTGAGGACAAAATAAGGGAACTAGAAGACAGAGCATCTGAACTTCAAAAGACAGAAAACAGGAAAAGAAAAGAATGGAAAACTTTGAAAAAGTTCTCAGAGAATTGAATGATAGTGTGAGATGCACAAACATACATGTTATGGGTGTCCCAGAAGGAGAAGAGAATGGAAAAGGGGCAGAAAGAACATTTGAGGAAATAATGACTGAAAATTTCCCAACCCTTATGATAGACATAAATATCAATATCTAAGAAGGACAACGCACCCCAAATAGAATAAATCCGAATAGACCTGGGCCGAGATGCCTATTATTCAGAATAGTCAATGCCAGAGATAAAGAAAAGATTCTGAAAGCAGCAACAGAAAGGCAATTCATCACATTCAATGGACGCTCAATAAGACTAAGTGCCGATTTCTCATCAGAAACCATGGAGGTGAGAAGGCAGTGTATGATATATTTAAGGTACCAAAAGAGAAAAACTGCCAGCTAAGAATTCATTATCCAGCAAAACTGTCCTTCAAAAATCAAGGTGAGTTTAAAGTCTTCACAGATAAACAAAAATTGAGAGAGTTTGGCAGCAAGAGACCAGATTCACAAGACATACTAAAGGGAGTGCTTCAGCCTGAAAGGAAAACACAGTGGAAAGAGGCTTGGAGAAGAGTGTAGACATTAAGATCAATAGTAAGGGAAACTTAAAGGGTAAAAAGACAGACAATAGTAAGATGTGACAACAGAAAGCCAAAGGATAAAATGGACAAAGTAATGCATTTTGAATGTTAATGGAATGAACTCCCTAATTGAAAGACATAGATTAACAGAATGGATTTTAAAAGATGAGCCATCTATATACTGTCTACAAGAGACTCACCTCAGATGTAAGGACACAACCAGGTTGAAAGTGAAATGTTGGGAAAAGATATTCTACACAAATAGTAAAAAAAAAAATGATTTGAAGTAGTAACATTAATATTGGACAAAATAGATTTTAAATGAAAATCTGTTAAAAGAGATGAAGAAAGTCATTTTATATATTAACAAAAGGGGCAAGTAACCAAGAAGAAATAACAATCATAAATATTTATGCACCTAACCAGGGTGCCTAAAATACATGAGGCATACACTGGCAAAACTGAAAGGAGAAATAGATGTCTCTACAATAATAGTTGGAGACTTCAGTACACCACTCTCAGCATTGGATTGAACATCTGGACAGAGGATAAATAAAGAAACAGAGAGCTTGAATAATATGATAAGTGAACTAGGCCTAACAGACATTTTTAGAACATTATACCCCAAAACAGCAGGTTATACACTCTTCTCAAGGCTCATGCATTTTTCTTCAGGATAGACCATATGTTGGGTCACAAGACAAGTCTCAATAAATTTTAAAAGATTGAAATTATACAAAGCTCTTTCTCTGATCATAATGGTATGAAGCTGGAAATCAATAACAGGCAGAAAAAGGGAAAATTCACAAATATATGAAGATTAAACAACACACTTTTACGTAATCAGTGAATCAAAAAAGAAATTGCAAGAGAAATTAGTAAATATCTTGAGAAGACTGTAAACAAGAATATAATATATCAAAACCTATGGGATGGAGCAAAGGGAGTGCTGAGGGGGAAATTTATATCTCTCAAAGCGTACATTAAAAAAGAAGAAAGAGCTAAATCAAAGACCTAACTGCACACCTGGAGGAACTAGAAAAAGAACATCAAACTAATCCCAAAGCAAGCAGATGGAATGAAATAACAAAGATTATAGCAGAAATAAATGAAATTGAGAAGAAAAAAACAATTGGGAGAATCCACAAAACCAAAAGTTGGTTCTTTGAGAACATTAACAAAATTAACAAACCCTTAGCTCATTTGACAAAGAAAAAAAGAGAGAAGATACAAATAAATAAAATCAGAAATGAGATGGGAGACATTATCACTGACAGATAAACAAAACAGGTATGAAAGAAATCATAAGAAGATACTATGAACAACTATATGCCAACAAACTAGACAATATAGATGAAATGGACAAATTCCTGAGAAGACATGAATAATTCAAACTGATACTTGAAAAAATAAAAGACCTCAGCAAACCAATCACAAGTAAAAAGTTTGAAACAGTCATCAAAACCTCCCAAAAATGAAAAGTCCAGGACCAGTTGGCTTCACAGGTGAATTCTACTAATCATTCAAAGACAATCTAATACCAATCTTGCTCAAGGTCTTCCAAAAAACTGAACAGGAGGGAACACTATCAAACTCATTCTACGAAGCCAACATCACCCTAATACCAAAGCCAGATGAAGATAACATGAAAAAAGAAAATTATAGACCAATTTCTCTAATAAATATAGATGGAAAAATGCTCAAGAAAATACTTGCTAATCAAATCCAATAGCACATTAAAAGAATTATACATCATGATCAAATGGGTTTTATCCCAGGTATGCAAGGGTGATTCAACACAAGAAAATCAATAAATGTAATACACCATCTGAATAAATAGAAGAATCAAATCACATGATCATCTCGATTGGCAGAGAAAAAGCATTTGACAAAATGCAGCATCCTTTCTTGATAAAAATACTCTGAAATATAAGACTAGAAGGAAACTATCTCAATATGATAAAGTGCATATATGAAAAACCCTCAGCTAATATTGTACTCCATGGTGGGAAAGACTGAAAGCTTTTTCCACTGAGATCGGGAACAAGACAAAGATGCCCACTGTCACCACTGCTATTCAGTATTGTGCTAGAAGTTCTAGATAGAGCAATAAGGCAAGAAAAAGAAATAAAAGGCCCCCAAATAGGAAATGAAGTAAAACTTTTGCTATTCGCTGATGATATAATCCTATAATTAGAAAATCCTGAGAAATCCACAACAAGGTTACTAGAATAGATGCGTTCAGCAAAGTGGTGGGATACAAGATTAATATACAAAAATGTTTCTATACACTTCCTTCTGAGGAGGAAGTCCAAAAAAAAAAAAGATCCCATTTGCAATAGTGACTAAAGGAATCAAATATTTAGGAATAAACTTAACCAAGGACATAAAGGATCTGTATTCAGAAAACTACAAAACATTGCTAAAAGAAACCAACAGAATACCTAAATAAATGGAAGGATATTCTGTGTTCATGGATTGGAAGACTAAATAGCATTAAGATGTAAATTATACCCCAACTGATTTACAGATTCAATATAATCCCAATTAAAATT
>JAQZBX010044861.1:0-21238 GCA_029593785.1 Cabassous unicinctus
TCCTAAGTCAGTATTAAAGAAAATTGAGAAGTAACACAAGTTAAACTCTAGAGTCATCTAGGGGCTCAAAAACTGGCAATCCAAGGAATTTTTGGAATTGGTAGAGTAGTTGGAAGAGACTTTAAGTAGCAGGTTTGGGTGAAAGATGTTTAAGAAATAGGTAGCTAGCTTGCTAATTGCCATTCTCCCCACCTCCTTGACACTGGAAAATTTCTGCCACACAGCCCCCAGTTCCAAAACTTCTCGAGGTTTATGCCCTGTGGCAGATTAAATTGTGTACCCCACAAACATTCTTAATCTTAAACCATTCCTGAAAGTGTGAACAAATTTAGGGCCTTTTGATGAGGTTAAGATATGGCCAACTGAGTCAAGATGGATTTTTTTTTAAGATTCATTTATATGCAATATCTAGAATAGGTAAATCCATAAAGTCAGGAAGAAGATTGATGGTTGATAGGGATTTAGGGTAGTGGGGAATGTGGACTAAGTTCTTTTTTTTTTCTTTTCTTTTTCTTTTTTTTTTTTTTTTTTTTGTCTCTTTTTCATTTTTAAAGAAGCTTTAGATTACATAAATGTTTCATAAAAAATATAAGGGATTCCCATATGCCCCATCCCCTCCCCTCCCACACTTTCCCACATTAACATCTTTCATTAGTGTGATACATTTATTACTAACCGTGGACTATAGTTTACATTATAGTTTATACTCTGCCCCACACAATTTTATAAGATATGACAAAATGTATAATGGACTATATCCATCAATGCAATGTCATGCAGGACAAAACAATTTCCCAAAAATGCCCCCATATTCACTTATTCTTCCCTCTTCCTCCCCTTAGAAACTCTGGTGGCTACTGCTTTTATATCAATGATAAAAGTTCTTTCATTGCTAGAATAATAATAAGACTATAATAGAATAATAAGTCTACTTTAGTCCATTGTTCATTCCCCAGTCTTGAGGATTTTGAGATGGTGATGCCCATTCTGTTCTGTTTTAAAATGGATCTTAATCCTATTACTGGAGGTCTTTATAAGCAGAATGAAATTCAGATATAGGGAGAGAAAGCCATGGGGAGAAGCCAGAAGTCAATGGAACCCAGAGCATAATGGAGAAGACATCTCCATGTACATTGACATGTGATAGAAAAGCCAACAATCAAGGATCACCAGCAGCTGGCCCCAGAATGCCACAGTCTTCTGGTAGAAAGCATCACCTTAATAACACCTTGATTTTGGACTTCTCCTAGCCTGAAAACTACCAGTGAATAAATTCCTGTTGATATTTCTTTGAGCAGCTGAGAAACTAATATGGCCTCAAAGAAAAGTAAAACAGAGGATTTCTGAGGGACACTGGGCAGTCAGGGATGTGGGTACCAAACTGAAAACAAAGGAAATAAGTGACTATGCATGATGAATACTAAATACTGAAACCCTAAGTCATCTTATCCCTGAGCCCTGGCAGTCAGGCCTCTACTCCTATAGGGTGAAGAATAGGAAAGAATGAACAGCATAAAAAGAAGTCCCACAGATGTTGTGGCATTCCACTATGGTGAAGTTCAAAACTGACAACCTACCAGGCAATCAGAGCTTCAAATAGCATTCTTAGTAGTCCGTTCTTAATCAGGATCAGGCAACTAGAGTTCTCAGACATCAGAGTCAAAGGAAAACATCTAGGTTATAGGAAACCCTCTAACATGGAATACAGAGATCAAAATGACAAACATAATAAAAAGCAATTTGGAGGAAATAGAAACCATATCAACAGAGGAAAATTTAATAAAAGAACACTATTATTCATAGTCTCAGAGAGATAAGATAGTGTAGCCATGAATCAAGAACAGAATGATATATAAGAAAGACCTTACAGGATGATATATAAGGAAACCACTCACATAATTCACATAATTCTTAAAAGAGATCTTGGAAATACAAATACAAAACATGAAAGGAGAAATAAAATGAAAAGCTCAATAGAAGGCTTGTAAGATAAAGAATAAGAATGTGGAGCAAAACAACAGACGGGAAAATAGAAAAGATAGAAAAATTAGTTAATTAGTGTAGGAGGTCCCACATTCAGATGATAGATGTTCCAGAAAGAGAAATCATAGAAAACAGAAAGAAGAAAAATCAACAATGAAAAAAAATCAAGGAAATTTCCTAGAACTGGATGATAAGAGTTGTTCGATTTTAAAAAGCCTAGTGATCATCCAGCTCAGTGGAATCACAAAATTCTGTAAACTTCCAAAAAGGAGGAAAGAATTGACTTATCAAACGATTAAATATTTGGATAGCTTTAGATTTCTCAACAATAATCCTGTAAGCAAACATTGGAAAAATGCCTTTAAAATCCTGGAGAAAAATTATTTCTCATTTAAATTCTATACCTAGGCAAACTAGCAATTAATATAATGTAAGAAAGATATTTTCAAACATACAAGGTTCAAAACTTCCTCCTCCCCCCTTTTCAAAAAGTTAACTGAAGGATGAACTCCACCAAAAGAAAACAAACAAAAAAAGAGAGAATAAACCAAAAAAGAAGACATGATAAATAGGTCATCCACCAGAGAATCAGGAGATGTTATTTCAGTAGGACCTCTATGCTCTAGGTTTAGAGGGCAACCCGAAGAGTTTGAACCAATGCATCCCAGGAGAAAGACACACTGAGGACTATTGCCACTAAGATACCCAATGCAGGGGGACAATGCAGGGGGATGGATGTGGCTCAAATGATTGGGTGTCCGTGTCTCATATGGGGGGACCTGGGTTCAGTCCCCAAGACCTCCCAGAACAAATAAAAATTTTTAAAAAAGATGCCCAATGCACCAATGATGGTTTTGTCTTTTTATCAAAGAATGGAAGGCACTAGTAAGTCTGTTCCTTGTTTGTAACTGGAATTGGTTTGTCTTAACAATGTGCTGATGAATTTCCTACTCTTTTCTCTGTGCCCTGCTTCCTGAATCAGCTGTAGATGGTCACTGCACTTCACAGACATGTTTTGCTTTTACCCACTCCTGGAGCTGTAGGTTGCATATAGTGAGTTCAGAAAAAGAAAATACAGATCCACCCTCTCTCCCAGATCATGTTGCTGCTGGATGTCTAGTACATGGCCCTCACCTTAACCCTGCCACATGGCTCATGCTCTGCCTTCCCCAGAAAAGACTCATAAATATCCAGTGAAGGGGAAGCCACAAGATTACCACAGGCTGTGTTCTATTTATCTTCTCTTCAGAGCCTTCATATAACATTGGCAGTATTGTCTTTTCCTTACACAGCTATTAAAATTCCAAAACTAACCCATATATTGTTTGAAGACACTTACACTGGTGAAATCATACCAGTGAATAATTAATAATTAAGCCAAAAGTCTTAGTAGTGAGTACTTCTGGAGGATGGAATGGGGGAGATGCAAATTAAGGTCAGTGTCTTAGTAGGCCAAAAGGGGTGCTGATACAAAGAACAAGAAATATGTTGGTTTTTATAAAGGGTATTTATTTGGGGTAAAAGCTTGCAGTTGCAAGGCCCTTGAAAGTCCAACTCAAGGTACCATAAGAGGTACTTCCTCACCAAATGTCTGTTGCCACATGCTAAAGCAAGATGGTGGGTGATGTCTACAAGGTGAACCCTTCCTTGCAGACATCTTCCTCTTAAGGCTCCATGGGCCCAGCTTCTTCTTATCTCAGCTGTAGGCTGGAGGGCTCATTTCTTTCCAGGCTCAGATGCTCTTTTCTCTTCACAAGGTTAGCTGTAGACTATCAGGTGAATGTCTCACCTCTCTTCCCAGGGCCGTAGGACCAAAGTTAATTCCTCTTCCATGACTGTGGAGCTCTCTCTATTCCTCTGTGTATTTC
This sequence comes from Cabassous unicinctus, assembly GCA_029593785.1. NCBI lineage: Eukaryota > Metazoa > Chordata > Mammalia > Cingulata > Chlamyphoridae > Cabassous > Cabassous unicinctus. The sequence continues at coordinate 3,852 of JAQZBX010044861.1, forward strand.
TTCTTCTGCCTTTTTGATTGATTATCTGTTTATACAGCCCACCTAGGGGACAGGGACTCAACAGTGCACGTCTTAATAACATGATCAAGTCAAAGCCCTAATTTTATTTAATCAAGTAAATGTAAAGACTTTGAATTTAAATCAATCAAAGGGTATCATGCCCAGAGGAACAGACCAGTTTACAAACATAATCACTATCTCGTTTTGGAATTCATAAATAATATCAAACTGCCATAGTTAGGCACACAAAAGAATTCTAAGACACAGGGCACATTCTAATTCTTAACCTGTATGAAGAGAAAATAATTGTTTGTTTTATTGTTTATAAACTGAGCATATGATTTATACACTCTTCTATTACACTTTGTAAAAGTAAAAATAAACATTTGGTGCAGCTCTTTGATTTTAGACTCAACGGATCCACCAAGAACATTTTTGCTTCTATTTTACATAATACAGCAAATACTTATTTGGTGGTCATCATCACAAAAGAGGTGATAAAGTGCATGACATAAATAGCACCTTGTAGAAGTCTTCACAGAGATTCCTAGGACAGAAATAGTTACGGAAGGGTACTATGAGTGACTGGAATCTGATTTGAAAGAAAGTAGAGTATGGCTGTCCTCTCCATGCAAGTATGACAGCCTATGTATTCCTCTTCTTTTGCCCCCAGTGACAAAGTACAGTGCTCAGAATATTATAGGAGCACAATAAGTATCGAATAAGCAGATGTTTGTTTGAGTAAAAGGCATTCCAATCCGTGGCACAAATGCATGTCTAATATCTAATTCTATAGCTGGCTTTGTTGCTTCCCTCTGTAGACCATTTTTGCCCCCTTCTTCCCAGAATGATTAGTCAAACGGAGTTCCTGTAGTGAGGTTTCAATTAAATCATCTGTTTTTTTTTTTAATTGATGTAAGTATTTTATTCTGGAATAGATCTTAGCATAATGAAAAAATAAATAAAATAGATTCTCAAGTTACGTTCACTGGCCATCAGTGTTTCCCATACCATATATACAAACTTGATGATCCAAGAGAGTATTTTTCCCACTTAACCAATTCTACAAAGCTTAAAAACTAATATCATAATTATGCCCTTAATGTTTTTTGACTACCTTATTGAAAACAGAAATTTCACAGATGCTTTGTGCAATCCTTATAGGAAAGTGATGAGCTTAGATCAGCAGAGTGACTTGGAAGAAACCCTGGAAGGGATTTGAGTATCTGAGTTATTGGCTTGTGCTCTGAGGTTTATTGTGGACATTCATGAAAAATGGAATTCAAGACCTGCCACTGACCTGAGAGCAGCTAATATTTTTGAATGAGTCCCATTTCTCTGAGTATGGGCTATGTTTATTCCCAAACTCCTCAAGTCAGTTGAGCTCACAACAGAGTATTAGATTAATTAAAGGAGGCTACTTTCAATGTTTATGCTGTCTCATTTAATATGTTCTGTATTAGTTTTGTTTTTGATATCCTGAGTCTTCAGCTAATGATACTTTTTTTATTATTTAGTCAATAAATATTTATAAAATGGCAACCATGCACCATAAACTGCGCAACATGCTACAGATAAAATAGTGAAAAACAAGACATTGAACACCTGCCTTTCCAGCTTATACCAATAAATCAATTACATGAATATAGAATATGATCTGTGATAAGTCTTCAAAGGGTCCTATAAGACCACATTAACTAGAGGACCAAACTCCAGTAGCAGGAGTGGGGAAAAGTTTCAAGGAAAGCTTCCCCTGAGAGTGTAATATTTAATGTAAATCTGCAGGCTAGAGATGGGAGGGGCAAGAAGGGACAGAGGTAGTTCTGAAGAGAGGGGTGAGGGCCAGAAAATTCCCAGCATTCCCACTTCCACTTCTGAAGACTTTACTTCTCTAATGTGTCAGATTAGTCTCTAATTGTAGATTCTCTAAGACCCACTACATCTGTCCAGAATTTCAACCAGCATCTTTCTATATCCTCCTGCCCCAGAAAAGAACTTTCTTGTTTCTCTGCATGACATCAGCACCATGAAACCAAACACTCCAACTTCTTCCTCATAATTCAGAGAATACATTAATGCATCATCCCCTATGACTGAGAAGACAAAAGCAATCACACTAAACAATATTCCTAACCTCCCTTGTTACCAAAGTGGGACATTAGGGAGTATTTACATTTGGACTGAGATTTTGAAAGAAGTTGGATTGGTGGGACATGGTGGGTTGCTAGTTGCTCTGAACCATAAGAATTCTGGATTTTATGAAACTCAGTTCTGTACAGAGGTAAAAAGTGCATTATTGAAAAATTAGCTGGTTGAAAAGAAATGCTTCCAGGATTTAGTGACCTCACCTTTTACACAGAGCTTGTCATAGAATAGACAATCAATAAACTCTTGTCTGAAGATTGATCTCACAACCATAACTATAACTCATTCCATGTGATAAGTGCTATGATAGAGATAATCACAGAGTCCAAAGGAAGCCCTGAGAAGAGGCCTCAAACTCAAGTTGGGGAAGGAGAATTAGACCATGGATCATTTCCCAGAGTAAATGTCTTAAAATATGGGTAGATGATAGAACATCAAAGAGGGAGCATTATAGGAAAAATGCTGCACAGTCACCCACAGTTTGGGAAAGATACCTAACTCAGTGTAACTGTTAGAAAATAATACCCACCTATCTTTGAAACATAAAGGCACGTAAAGGTGTTTTCCCAAGGATATCTTAGCTAATCACCACACTTATAATTCATTCATGCAAATACTACCTATGGTAGGAGATTCCAAATAATTTTGTGATTTCTGATACTCCCCCTGACTTAAGGAATCCAAGCATAAATTATGAGATCAAAACAAGATCAAATAAAGGTGCAAGGAGAATTGACCCTCTTGGCTTTTATTGTGCAACCACCCATACTGTTGTCAATGAAAGCAGGAAGGGAAACAAGTAAGGAGCCCATGTGTTGTCATTGACCAACGTAACCTACCTTTGCTTTGGGGATTTTACACAGCAATATAAATGATGATAAGGATGCAACTGAAAGCCCACTAAGTCAGCCATTGCCGCAGAAATGATGAATAAGCTTTGTTCACAATCAGATTACTATCACAGTTTGCCAAAGAGCATCCCTCCCCGGCAATAAAATATGACTTTGTTTTCAGTGTCAGACATGATTACGTTTAACGTGTGAAGATTCCTAACCTTATCGATTTCCTTGAATTAGGCTCATATTTCTCATGCTTTTCAGTGCCTTATTCATGCTTGAAAGAGAGGAAGGCATTTGAAAGAAGAGCTATGCTTAGGAGTCAAAGAAAATGTAGGCAGGGAAATGTGGAGTAAAGTTTCAGGGGAAAGGTATGGAAGCGGAATTCTGAACAATAATAGGAAGACATATCATTTTGCTTATTTCAGATTTGACTATTTGTTAAATAAAGACATTTCCATGGAGTGTGTGGTTGTTTGGAGCTATGTACCCCAGAAAAATATGTTCTTAAACTTAATCCACTCCTGTTGAAGTGAACTCTTGTAAAGAGGACCTTTTGATGAGGTTTCTTCAGGTAAGGTTTGGCCCAGGTGAATCAAGAGGGGTCTTATTCCTTTAGTGAGGGTCTTATAGGGAAGGTCACAGAGAGAGAAAAAAGGTCACAGAGGGAGCAGAGGGAGCAGTCAGAAGATGAAAGTCAATGGAACCAGGAAGAGAAGGGAGATGCCCAGAGAGGCTGCCATGTGCATTGCCATGTGACAGAGGAGCCCAGGACCAAGGATCACCAGCAGCCAGCCCCAGAACACCAGTCTTCAGAAGAAAGGATTGCCTTGAAGACACCTACATTTGGACTTCTAGCCTCAAAACTGAGGAAACCAAAACAGAGTCGAACATAAAATTATACAGATGGAATAGACCTGAGGAAAAGTTTGATTTCCTTTATTCTACAGATGAGAAAATCAGCGTTCTTGGCACAATTAAGGTACTTGGCACAATGCCTTTTCATGTAGCATAAAATGATGACTAGCTTTTGCTGTTTATTATTATTATATTATATTTTCAATACTGATTTTTCTTCAATATTTTTATTCAGAGTTGGCCTCATGCAAAGTTGTCAAAAAAACAGTGTAACTCAAACATACGAAAGAGGATCCCTTTACCAAATTTGTATTTTCTACAAAAATACCTAAAAGCCTTCCCTTAAATGATTTTTCTTTGGGATAAACATTGCCCTCTTCTGAAGATAACTATTTAGATGAGAGCATGCTTGCATTAATGCACTAAATTACACATGTGTGAGTTTAACAGATTATTTTTTTTAAAACCTAAGCAATTATTTTTATTACAGATGAGCCCTTTTACTCTTTTTTTAATAAATCAATTTTATTGATACATATTAAAAAGCATACAACCCATCCAAAATGTACAATCAATGATATTCAGTATAATCACATTGTGCATTCATCTCTTCACTCATTATTAGAGCATTTTCATTATTTCAACAACAATAATAATTAAAAAACAGACAAATAAAAACTCTCATCACCTCTCAGTCTCTCTATGCTCTCCCTGCTGTACACAGCTGCTGTTCCGTTTCCATTCATCTAGAATATTTTTATTTATATTTTGTAAAAACAGCCAATATGCAATATCACCCATATTCATATTTCACATGAGGTTTCACTGTTATACAGTCCCATGTTATTTTTAGCTTTCTTTCTAGTAATGTACATGTTCTTAGACTTTCTCTTTCAACCACTTAATAGCACTGCTAGATACAAACACAATGTGTTTTCACCATTTCTATTCATTTACAAAGATTTACAAATAAACTTTTTACGAATTCTGTACAGATTAACCCTCAGCTTTCCACTCTCTACCCTAATTCTATTTTCTGGTCGCCAATATTCTAATTATTAACTCCATGAGTTTACACAATATATTTAGCTCATAATAGTGCAATCATACAGTATTTTTCCTTTTGTGTCTGGGTTGCTTCACTCAACATAATGTTTTACAGGTTCATCCATGTTGTCATATGATTTACAACTTCCTTTCTTCTTACAGCTGCATAATATTCCATTGTATGTATACATCACAATTTGTTTATCTTTTCATCAGTTGATGGACACTGGGTTATTTCATCTTTTGGAAACTGTGAATAACACCGCTATGAACATTGGTGTGCAGATGTCTGTTTGTGTCACTGCTCTCAGTTCTTCTGGGTATATACCTAGTAGTGGTATTACCAGGTCACATGGTAAGTGTATGTTCAACTTCCTTAGGAACTGCCAAACAGTCCTACACAGTGCAGTGGCTGTACCATTCTACAATCCCACCAGTAGTGAATATATGTTCCTATCTCTCCACATCCCCTCTAACACTTGTTGTTTTCTGACTTTTTAATAGTAGCCATTCTAATAGGTGTGAAATGATATCTCATTGTAGTTTTGACTTGCATTTCCCTAATCACTAGTGATGTTGAACATTTTTTCATGTGGGTTTTTTTTTTGCCATTTGTATTTCTTCTTTGGACAAATGTCTATTCAAATCTTTTGCCCATTTTTTAATTGGGTAGTTTTTTTATTGTTGAGTTGTAGTTATCTCTTTATATATCATGGATGTTGAACCCTTATAGATATGTGATTTCAAAATATTTTTCCCATTGAGTCAGCTGCCTTTTCACCCTTCTGACAAAGTCCTTTGATGTGCAAAAGTGTTTAATATTGAGGAGGTCCCATTTATCTATATTTTCTTTTGTTGCTTGTACTTTGGATGTAAGTCTTAAGAAACTACTGCCTATCATTAGGTATTGAAGATGTTTTTCTACATTTTCTTTTAGGAGTTTTATGGTTGTTGCTTTTATATTTAAATCCTTGATCCATTTTGAATTAATTTTTGCATAAGGTGTGAGATAGGGGTCGTCTTTCTTTCTTTTGGATGTTGCTATCCAGTTCTCACAGCAACATTCGTTGAATAAACCGTTCTGGCCCAGCTGGGAGGGCTTGACAGCATTGTCAAAAATCACTTGGGTCTAGATGTGAGGGTCTATCTCTGAGTCTTTGATTTGGTTCCATTGGTCAATCTGTGTGTCTTTATGCCAGTACCATGCTGTTTTTTGACCACTGCAGCTAAGCAGTATGCTTTAAAGTAAGGAAGTAAGAGTCCTCTAACTTTGTTCTTATTTTGGGCTATTCAGGGCTCCTTACCTTTTCAAATAAACTTGATAATTGGCTTTTCCATTTCTGTAAAAAAGGCTATTGGGATTTTTATTGGGATTACATTGTCAAACACCTTTTTCTGCATTAATCGAGAGGATTATGTGATTTTTTTCTTTTTCAATTTATTAATGTGGTTTATTATACTAATTAATTTTCTTGTGTTGACCCACACTTGTATTCCTGGGATAAAACCTGCTTGATCGTGGTGTATAATTCTTTTAATGTGCTTTTGGATTCAGTTTGCAAATATTTGGTTGAGGATATTTTCATTTATATTCATTAGAGTTGTTGTTGATCTGTAATTTTCTTTTTTCATAGTATCTTTATCTGGTTTTGGTTTTAGGGTGATGTTGGCTTCATAGAATGAGTTTGGTAGCATTCTTTCCTTTTCAATTTTTTGGGTGATCTTGAGCAAGATTAGTATTAGACTGTCTTTGAATGATTGGTAGAATTCACCTGTGAAGTAATCTGGTGCTGGGCTTTTCATCTTTGGGAGGTTTTTTATGACTGTTTCAGTCTTTTCACTTGTGATTGGTTTGTTGAGGGCTTCTATTTCTTCTACGGTCAGTGTAAGTTGTTTGTGTGTTTCTAGTAATTTGTCCATCTCCTCTATATTGCCTAGTTTTTTGGCATACAGTTGTTCACAGTATCCTCTTATGATGTCTTGATGTCTTATTTCTGCAGGGTCAGTGGAAATATCCCCCTTCTCATTTCTAATTTATTTGTTTGCATCTTCTCTCTTTTTTTCCTCTGTCAGTCTAGTTAAGTTTTTGTTGATTTTGTTGATCTCGAACTTTTGGTTTTGTTGATTCTCGCTATTGTTTTTTGTTCTCAATTTCATTTATTGCTGTTCTGATCTTTACTATTTCTTTTCTTTGGCTTGGTTTGGGATTAGTTTGCTTTTTTTTTCCTAGTTCCTCCAGGTGTGCAGTTAGATCTTCAACAGATTCTTTTTCAGCTTTTACAGTAAGGAGCAGGACAGGGTGAAATTTCTGGAGGCCTAAAATGTGGGTTAAGAATTCTTAAAGGGTCAGATACTGCTAATATACCAGCAAGCCTTCTGCACACATGCTCATAGGTACATTGCCCCTTCCCAACAGACTGGAATCTTATGTTCTTCTCATGCTCAGAACTCATTAGAACAAGACTGGAACAATGATTAATTCTGGAAGACCATACATAAAGACAAATTTTGTAAACCTGGAAAATATTCAAAGGAGGAAGGAATGGGAGTTAAAGGAATTTAGAATGTCAAGATATTAAGGAACTAGGGGATATTCAGAAAACAAGGGAGGAGGGTTAGGATGGACTTCCTGACCTTCCTCCAATGTAGCAAGGAATATTCCACAAAGGCACATGAAACTTCTTGTATGTCAAAACTGTCATTCACCCCTTCCTCTGAATACCAAAACTGGGGGTGTCCATGGCATTTATGCTCACTAGATTTTAAGCTCCTGATGAGCTTCACATTTGTATTGTCCTTTTAAAACTAGCATATAAATCTTTTTTTTTTCAGTGACTAAATAACCTGCTCTACATAGCTTTAAGAAGCAGGACCAATACCAGGGGTATAATTTTCAGAGGGAGATTTCAACTCCATAGTGGAAAACATCTCTAATGCTTAGCCTCATGTATCAGTTTGTATAATCTGGTTCATGGGGAGAGAAGCATTCTATCATTGACTCTTCCATTAGGTATGTGGGAAATTACCTTGGCTGAGAGGCTGCAATAATTACTACTAATATTAGTTCAGACCACTAATATTTTTTACTTGGAAGCCTTATAACAGCTCCTAACTGGCATCCCTGATATTTTCTTTCCTCTTTAACCCATGCCATCATTTCTTTAAGAGTTATCATGCTAAAGTACAAATGTCATCTTTGCCTATAATTCTCATAATCCCCCTGGGCCTCATTGCCTACACTAGTATTTGCTAAAGAGTATTATATAGAATGCTCATCCTATGAGACAGCCAGCAAACAATGGATTCCATTGTAAAATACATTTGCAAAATACCATACTCTACTCCTTTCTTAGATACTCATGATGTCCCTTATCTTATTTTACAAAGACATTGGTGTGTACCAGATCTGAGAGCAGTTTTTTATTTCAAGATCACCCACAAAGTGTTGGGATTTTAAAGTTTCCAGACTGTTATTTGGTGGAGGATTCACTAGAAATGGATTGTGGGGTAAGTGACAGGGAGATGGGATGGGCTCAACAGTGAGTGGAGCACAGAGTATTGGACAGTATCTCTAGAGGACATCTAGCAACACTCAAAGCTTGACATTTCATCACCAATGGGCTGATCGTTTCAGGTTGTTGAGACTCCACACCTGGCAACAGTAACTTAATGTTAAGGCAACTTCCTCAAGGTGCAGTGGCACTCTTTCTTCCAAGAAATCTATTCTTTTCCACTGTTCCGTTCCTCCTCTTAGAGAAACGTATCTCCTAAAACTGAAAGCTGGCATCTGCAAATAATAAAGGACTAGTGATAGGGAAGGTTAACAGCAAGTGAACTCATCAACACCCATTCAGTGACACTCTCAGCACCCTACCCAGAGTCCCGTTACCAGGACAATGCACCCATCCCAGCTGCTGTTAGTGTTGGCTATCAATGGTCCACAGCTGCCCTCTTTTCAGAGACTTGCCCTACATGGAATGGGAGCAAACTAGCTCTGGAGTTATGCCCTTCTTTATCACTCCCCATATTAGGCAGCCTGTAGACAATGACTGATTGACTCAGGAGGCACAAAAGATGAGTCCTTTGCCTCAAGATAGGACCAACTCTACATCACAAATCATACTCTAGAGCTCGCTGTGGGATCTGACTGAAACTGGACATAAGCTGACCCAACGTCTTGGCCTAATTTCATGACATGTCTCATCTTGCTTCCCTCACACACTTTTCCCTGAGAGCACTTACTCAATAAATCATAGGTACCAAATCCTTACTTCAGGCTCTGTTTCTAGACAGCTGAACCTAAGAGAGCTCTGAAAGACCAAGCAAGAATAAATAATTGTTCATGGTTTTCCCTGTTTCCCTTCTTCTGTCATATATCTTCCTTCAGAGCTATCATATCTTACAGATGACTGTTTATTGTATTTATGTAAAGAATAGCTCTGCCTAATAACTACCACCTTGTTAGAGCATTTTCCCCACCTTACTGCTTCTCCCAGTTGCTGATGACTGCATAATTATTTGGAATTACAAAACAACATAAGAACAGATGCAGCAATACATTTATAATATTTATATTTGCTCTTTTAATCATAATTATCATTGCATTTTAAAGCCTTGTTCTATGTATAAATGGATTCAACACCAATGCAATGGCATCTATAATCCAGAGTTCTTTATTTATCTTGTTTGGCTAGGTTCTTTCACCAGGATTCTTTTTTTTTTTTTTTTTTTTTTTTTTTTAAGAAGGGGTCATGGATGGGTATTATATATATTCCTTGAGTGCATACAACCTTTATACTTAAGAACAGTTTGTCTAGGTATAAAAACCTTGGGTAACAATTTCTGTCATTATTCTGTACAGTTTCTCCCTGTGTTCTAGCACTGAATTTTGCCATGAAGCTTTTTTGTTTTTAATAATATATATTTTTTTATTTTTTAAAAAGATACTTAGATTACACAAATGTTACACAAAAAATATAGGGATTCCCATATGCCCCACTCCCCACACCTCCCACACTGTCCCACATAAACAACATCCTTCATTAGTGTGGCACATTCATTGCAATTGATAAACGCATCATGGGGCATTGCCACTGAGCATGGACCATAGTGCACAGTGTAGTCTACACTCTCTCCCACACAATTCTGCAGGTTACGAGAAGATATATAATGGCTTATATCTGTCATTGCAATGTCATTCAGAACGATTTCCAAGTCCTGAAAAAGCCCCCATATTACAACTGGTTTTCCCTTTCCTTGCCCGCAGAACCTCCAGTGGCCACTGGCTCCATATCAATGCTGTAATTTCTTCCATTGCTAAAATCACAATATGATTGTAGCCATGAAGACTTTCTTATCTGCCTTCTTTTTCTGCCTGGATGCCCACAGACACTTTCTTTATATTCATCAGGATATGTCTCAGTACTGATTCTATATCAGCTTTTCCTCAAAAACAGTGACTTTTTTTTTTTACTCACTTTAAGATTCAGGTTTTAACTGAATTCAGGAAAATGCACTTTTATTTTATATTTTAATATTTTTGTTTTATTTCTTTATTCTCTTTTTAGGGATATCATTTCTCACAATTTATATCTCTTTGTGTAACTTCCATATCTATAAAACTATAGATTTTGACTCATATTTTTGGTTTCCATTTCTTTTTCTGTGATTACCTCAAGCCTTTTCTCCATTTGCATGATGCTGTTTTCAGCATTGTCTCTGTAAATTCTTTGTTTTAATGTAGCCTCATTTCTTGCATGGCTTTATTCTTTCATTCCATTTCTTGCCTATGGTCTTCTTGTTCCTCATTTCAATGTGGTGTGTGTGTGTGTTTCTGTTTGTATATCTTTTAATTTATTCATTTGATATATTTAAAAAATATTTTACATTCACTTTCATTTATTTTAAAGTATGAAGACTATTTTTTAAATTTTCAGCAGTTCTTTTTCCAATGTTATCATTATTTGCCTTTTGTTTTCCATATTCCTCTTGTCTATATGTTCTGTATGGACAAGAGGAGCATGCTTCTTAGATGATTAAAGCTGTATGCAGACCAGTGATTTGCACAAGAAAGGGGAGAGTCATGAACAAGGGTGATTCAGAACAGCTTTCAGTTTCCTCTTGGTCATGTTGTCTTAGAAATCTTTTCCACCATATTTGTCACATTTTAAGTTTGGAAATTTGGCTCTCCTAAGGTTTTGGCATCCCCCTTTGAGGCAGCCTCGTTCACAGAAAAGCCCCATATCTCACTTCCATGATTTGTAGTATGTTTGATCTCTGTGCAATTAACTCTGAAAAGCAGATACAGAAGATCAATAGTACTTTCCAAGATCTGGAGAAAAATGAATTGGCTTTTGGCATACTTCTGTAGAAGACAGAGTTTCGTGTTCTCTTTTGCTTATCAGTGGATTTCAGAAAGGGAAGCAAGATTTAAAATGCACTATTCAATCATCTTTTATTAGAATTGCACTTTCTACACCATAACCATTCTTCATCATGCTGCTCCTTCACCGTTCCATTCATCTGGCATTATCTAATAAAGATCTATATTTACTTTTGTCCTTTCTTACTTTATCTGATGTCAATTTCCAATAATATCTACAGACAAAGGCAGCAGCATTTTTTCAGTCGGTGTTTTGCTTTTATGTAATCTGCTTTATGAAGCAGTATCTAGGCATATATTATGTTCAAATTAGGGGTCATCTGTATTTTACTTTATTCATTTATTCACCTCTCATTCATTCACCAAATATTTATTGGGTGCCTCTGATGCATGTTGGCCCAAATAGACATTAAGAAAAAAACACCAGCACTGCATAAATCCTCTTGAGATAAACAAAAAAGTTTTTTAAAAATTGATGATAATTTTAGAGGCCAATTTTATTTACTCTGCATTTCTATCATCCATAAATATTATTAAGTGATGATTATCTGCTTTGTTCCTGACCAGGGAAATTGAATTTCATGAGCTACTGATAAGATTGATTTTTCTAAGAAAAGAACATTGGTCAGTTATTTCAGTAAGTTTTTCTTTTTTCTTCTAGTTTTATTTTGAAAGGGTAATATATGTACTCCTGGGAAGATTTAAAGATGTGAGTATTTTTTTAATAACCCCACCAGAAAACATGAAGGAGAACATAAAATAACTTAATGTAAATCCCAGAGGTGAAAGAGTGAGGATATATTTTGTAGTCTTCTAAAAACAAATACTTCAAATGACTGAGTTCTTTGGAGGAAATATGCCATGTAAAGCCAGTAAACATATAAATAAGTAATAGACTGCTGCAGCTATATGGAAGGAAAATATGAAAAGTAGATGATGGCACCACACTATGGTTTTGGGAAGAACATTTGCTGCTGTTTTGAGGAATGAACAAACCACATTTAAAACTGGGTTATTAAAGTACCCCTTTTCCCTGCAGAATGCAGATAATTATGATCAGGGTCTATGACTATGACTCACGGGCCAAGCTACAGAAATTGTCAACTGAAGATAAACTAGGGAACTTGGTCCTCTTTAAGCCAACAGGTTGTACAAGACTGGAAATTGCTTGTCAGATGAAGCCAATAGAGCGCTGAGGCCAGAATGCTCCCAAATAACCAACACTGATAAAACGATTAAATAAAATACTGTCATGAGGTCTTGTAAGTAGGTACATTTCTCCTGAAGTTCTAAGTAGAGTGGGGTCAGGACAATATATGGCTAAGAGTGAGAAAATAGTGGGGAGCTCAGTGACAGAAAGCCTGACAATAAAAAAGCATTTAATGAAATACACTTTTCTGAGTTTAATGTGGTAAACGAATTTAAACTAGTAAGAAGCCTATGTTGGTATGGCTTCCTTGTAATTTGGTAAAGTACAAGCAAAGCATTTTAATAATGAAAGAGAGGCATTTTCTTCTCAATACTACATTAAATAAAAGAAAACCACTAACTTGTAATCCTGTTTCCACAGAACCTAAATAAAGAGCCAACCTAATATGAGGCATTCTTTTCCTGGTATACATATTTTTCTCCTTCTCTCCTTGAAATATTCTTTTGATTGCTATCCAAAGGCTAAAAAGTAAGTGCTGAGAACCAAATGATCACCTTTGCTCATTTTTTTTCAGGGTTGAGAGAGCTGCAGAAGTAGCAAAAATAGAAAAAATCAACCTTATCTTAGCAGGGCTGGCTCAAGGACCGGCTGGAAGAATGGACTTTGAAGGGAAAAAAAAGCCATAATAAATCTGATTCTCTGACTTGAGATTTGGAAATTAAATTTGAACTTCCCAGCTCCATCGCCATAATTTCCTAAATTGTGTGAATAGCCTGCCTCTGTCTGAGTATCAAGCACAGGGTGATGACCTCCTCCCACCCCCACCATCTTTACCCAGAGTAAGTTCATCCTAGTAACTTTTATCTTCAACGGATGTTCTCAAAATATTGCTACCAGACCAGGAACATCAGGACCACCTGAGAACATATTAGAAATGCAGGAATTTGTGCAGAGACATGGGTTTGAATTAGGAGCTGTGACCCTCAGTATATAGGGAAGAGTGGCGAGAATTAATATCTCATCCACAACAGCATTAAAAGAGAACCCTAAGGAACTTCTCCTGGGGATGGACCAGAGAGAATGGAAGAATGAGTCTAGAAAGAGAATGATGTGAGATTTGGGCTATACAGGATTATGGGTTGAGATTAAATGACAAAAAAATGAAGTGAGCCATTCCTTACATCATTATGGCAAACTCCCTCTCATAATAAAATTGGGTTGAGGACAAACTCTGGCTCCAAATGACAACTAACTAAATACACACAGACTTTAGGATACACAATATTTGGATTCAGACTCTTCCAGGTGCATGCTATGCTATTTTCTATCTCTCTGGGAACAGACTCTTTTATTTGCCATCTAAATTGACAATTTATTTCTAGGAGAAATCGTTTCAGAGTCCACTGCGTCAAAAAGTAAAATACATGTATATACATATATATATCACATCTTCAATAAGCATTGCTGCTGCATACTCTTCTTGAGTGTCCTTGTTCACTTTCCTGTGCTTAAGACACCACCCCGAGGCTAGATGCCCTTTGCAGAGTTGCTGAAAAGGGATTCTTGGGCAAACTAGGAACCTGGGTCTCGGGACTTCTAAGGTCCCTTCTAACACCAAAGTTCTTTGATCTTGTTACCAGTGATCAGCACTTGTTACCAGTGCTGGATGTTTGGGATGATGACCCTCTGGACACAGGGTCATCTTCCTGGACATCCACTCTCATCATGAAAGACTATGGATGTAGAATGTTGGGAGGCAAAGCTGATCCTAGAATAAAATTGGAAATTGTTTTAGTGCTAAATCCCCACTCCAAACATGTTTCTTATCTCTTGGCTTTATCCTTTTAAAGATCATGTAGAAAGAAAGAAGACCCATTTTGTTTCAAGAGAATTGAACCTAAGTTCCAGTTAAATATCTGACAAATTATACAGCAGCATTCTAGTTAACGTTGTCTATTCACAATTTGCTTTTCCTTAGAACCAGGAAAAAGTGAAGGCTCTGTGTATTGTTTGAGAGTAAGGTTATGGTGCTTGGAAACTCCTGTTGCTGTTGTGGGGAATTGGGACAAATATTTTGATGGAAGCCTCAACCTGCTTTTCTTCTGCCTCTACCATAGAACTGCTTATACCTTTTGTGACAATAGAGAATATAAATATAATCTTAGCTATTTTTCTAAGAAAAGGTCACTACATTTTTGTCGTGTAAGATATTTGTATGTTTGACCCTGCAGTCAATAAATAATAAATACTAACCCCAAGTCCTTGCCAGTTCCAAGCCCCTTAAAGGAAAGGTTTGCCCCTTAAGTTAAGACTTTGCTTTTCTCCCTTGAGCAACTGCTAATGGGATTAAAAGAGTGGGAGACTCCAAGTTTATATCATAATCATATCCAAACTTAGTTCCCTCAACCAAGAGTGAGGGAGAGAACACCTCTTCCATTGTCTGCAGCTGATAACTTGGCAATTCCCTAAAGGCTCTTGGTTGACAGCTCTGGGCACACCCTTCTGTCTACAATCCCCCCAAAATTGAGCAATGTCAACATGAGGTTCAGAACCACTCAGAAAACTGAAGTTTTCCATCTTCAGCCAAAGACCTGAAAACAATGCAGGTAATCACTAACCACTGCTTGGGCCTGGCAACTAAATGGGAATTAAAGAGACTCTGAATTAACTGGTAGCTTTAATCCATCTTGGTGTCCTGACTCCCAATGTGACTAAAAGGACCAAGTGTGTCTGGTGCAGAAAGGAGTGCTACACTAGTCAAGTCACCATAATGTTGGTGTCTGAGTTTCCTGATTGCTATGACAAATACTGCACAATGGGTTGGCTTAAACAATGGGAATTTATTGTCTCACAGTTTCAGAAGGCAGAAGTACAAATCAAGGCATTAGCCAGAAAGCTTGCTTATTCTTAGGGTTATTAGCATTCTGGCAGCCGGCAATCTTTGGGATTCCTTGGCTTTCCGGTAATATGGTGATGACTTTTCCTTTCTTTCTAGCATTCTGTTGACTTCTAGCTTCTGGCTCCTTCCCAGGCCTTCACTATGTCTAAATTTTTCTGCTTATAAAGGACTCCAATAATCAGATTAAGGCCTGTACCCCAGAAAAATATATTCTTGAATCTAATCCATTCCTGTGGTATGAACGCACTGTAAGGAGGACCTTTTGATGGGGTTAATTCAGTTAAGGAGTGGCCTAGCCCAATCAGGATGTGTATTAATCCTATTACTGGAATATTCTTAAGAAGAATGAAATTCAGACAGAGAAAGAAAGATACAGGAAATAGCCAGAAGCTGAACATTACCAGAACCTGAAAGAGAAGAGAGAGGCCAGGAGATGCTGCCATTTGCTTTGCTATGTGACAAGCGAAGGCCCAAGAACTGCCAACAACCAACCACAGAATATCACAGTCTTTGGGAAGAAAGCATCACCTTGAGGTTTGTTTGTTTTTTTAAGACTTATTA
Organism: Cabassous unicinctus; assembly: GCA_029593785.1. NCBI lineage: Eukaryota > Metazoa > Chordata > Mammalia > Cingulata > Chlamyphoridae > Cabassous > Cabassous unicinctus. Next base: position 19,730 of record JAQZBX010044861.1, read on the forward strand.
TTTATTTTTTTATCCCCACCACCCATTGTTTTTTTTACTCGCCATCTGCCCTCTGTGTGTTCTTCTGTGTCTGCTTGTCTTCTCTTTAGGTGGCACCAGGAACCTATCCTGGGACCTTCCAGAGTGGAGAGAGGCTGCTCAATCTCTTGCGCCACCTCAGCTCCTTGTTCTGCTGTGTCTCTTATTGTCTCTCCTCTGTGTCTCTTTTTATGTTGTTTAATCTTGCTGCACCAGCACTCTGCATGGGCCAGGTTGCTTTTCACCAGGAGGCTCCAGAAATCGAACTCTGGACCTCCCATATGGTAGACGGGAGCCCAGTCACTTGAGCCACATCTGCTTCCCTTGAAGGCCTCTTGATTTGTACTTTTTCCCAGCCTCAAACTGTAAGCAAATAAATTCCCATTGTCTAACCCAATCCATTCCGTGGTATTTACAGCCTAGGAAAATAAAACAAGGCCCATCCTGATTCCACTGACCACACCTTAATTAAAAATAATGTCTTCAAATATCCTATATACAATGTGTTCACACCCACAGGAATGGGATTAAAATTAAGAACATGCTTTTTCTGGGGTACATAATTCAACACAGTTGGTTTTTTCCCTTTACTCTAAAAGGCATCACAGGCAATGAGATGCATTGCCTTGAATAAGTGACTGGTCAACTGATTGTCTGCCTTTGACATTGTGCCTGTCTCTAATCTTTTCTCCATGGTGATGTTTGAGCTGATCAGAAGTGCAGGGCATGCCTCAAGGAGGAAGTGGTACCCAGCATCCCTATCCCCATGTTCAGGAAGACAACCACACAGGTCCCCTGCTGGAGCCTGGGACGTGTGAGTGTCTCAAAAGGGACTCACAACCCAATTCTAAAAAGCACATGCCCTACTGGAAGAGAATCAATATTCTCATAGCCATGTCTTAAGGAGAAAACTGTCTTGATGAAGACAGTTAAAGGAAAAAGAATGTAGTTGTTTCCATGCAAGTATGTTATTACATATGTTGAAAAGGAAGGGGAATTGCTTTTGTCTTTGTCTACTGCCTGCCAAAGACTGTGTGCAGCATTTTTATGGACAGTATAGCCATCAGTCCTTATAACAATTCTCCCAATATTACAGGTGAGAAAACCAAGACCACAGAGTTTGTGCATCTTGTCAGGTTTGTCTGAAGCAAACTATGCTCTCTAAAGGATACATGAAAGCATAAGGTACCTCTTCTGTCTAATCAAGTCAGTGGGACAAATTGGCACGCGTGAAGTCATTAAGTTCCAAGGTGTGTGTGCAGATGGTGTGGAGGGTATTTTGGGAACAACGAGAGCTCAAAATATGAAAGGGGGGAAGCGGGTGTGGCTCAATGGATAGAGCTCCCGTTTACCATATGGGAGGCCCCGGGTTCACTTCCCGGGGCCTCCTTGTGAGGGCACGCCGGCCTGCGCGGCGCAGTGAGTTGATGCAGCAGGACCTCACAGCAGGGGGGAGATAAGCAGACACAGAGAAGACATGCAGTGAATGGA
>JAQZBX010044862.1:0-21254 GCA_029593785.1 Cabassous unicinctus
AGGGTGGCATTGAGTGTTAGGGTGGGGAAAGAGGTTGGGGGGTCCGTCTCCATAGCCACGGCCAGGACCCCTCACCTCCCAACTCAGAGAGAAGCCAGGAGTCCATGTTTTTCATCACATGGTATAACTGCCAGAAATTCTTTCTTCTTAGCAAATCCAATTTGATGTGCACCTCCACTGGGCTGAGGGGGAACCAGGGTCCACGGTCTGCCTAGGAGGCAAGACTGAAACCAATGGTCTAGTAACAGGACAGGACAAGAAAGGATTGAAAACAGCAAACACGAAGCGCCTACCATGTGCCAGTCACGGTTTTAGGTGCTTTACATATATTAATTCATTTGCTCCTCACAACAGCCCTCTGAGGTTGGTATGGTTGTTATCCCCCCAGAGGCACAGAGAGGTCGAGTAACTTACCCAAAGCCACACAGTGAAGTATATAGCAGAACTGGGGTTCAAACCAAGGCCCCAGAGGCCCAGCACTTAACTACACACTGCTCACGCAGCTGGGCTGTTACCTCTCCCAGACCCCCGGAAAGGACAATGGGAGGGAGCAGGGGATGGATCCCAGAGTGGAGGTGTGCGTGTGGAGAGGGCTGCCTCAAGCAGATCAGTGGCCCTCAGTCGAGGGCCACAGCCAACTCCAAGAGGGAGCCGGCGAACAGCGACCCAACCTCACTCCCCTCCATCCTGGAAAACCCACAGGGAGCTGGGGATCTGGAGGGCCAACTGGAGAACACCCAGCCCAGCTTTCCAGAGGCCGTGATGTCTAAGCTGAGTCCTGTAGGACAAGTAGGAATTATTCAGGAAGAGGATTGGGGTAGAGGGCAGAAGGGAAGAGCAGAGAAACAGCTCCTGGGAGGTGACAGAGCATCTAGCTCGGTATGAGCCCAGAGCGGAAGGCAGGGGACTACCCAAGGGCAAATTTGGACATTGTGCTAAGGATAATGGAAACATGTCATTGACGTTTTAAGCACCAGAGGTGAGGAAACCAGGAACAGTGTTCTCCATCCCCGCTTGCTGTTGGGGAGGTAGCCTCAGGGGCTTCATTCAGCTCTAGGAGCTAGCCTCACTCAGTTCTACCTCAGGGCCTTTGAACAGGCTGTGCCCATTGCCTAGACTGTACTACACTCTCCACCCCATTCCACTGACCTCATTCATTCCTACTCACTCCTTAAATTTCAGGAAACATTTCTCAGAGAAGCTTCGCCTGAGCCCTCGGCAGGGACCAGACCCCTGGTTTCATGTCTATATCGGATCCTGCACTTTTTCTTCACAGCATTTATCAAGTCTGTGATGAGGTATTTCTTTGTGTGTTCAGTTAACTGTCAGTCTCCCCAGTAGACTGTAAGCTCCATGCAGACTGGGATCATATCTGCCTTGTTTACCGCCACAGACCCAGCGCCTGGAGCTGAGCCTGGCACCTCGCAGGGGCTTGATCGGTAGTTATTGAATGAATGAATAAATGAATGAATGATGTTATGCCAGGAGAACGATATGGAGGACAGCAAGCAGAGATGCCAGTAACAATCATTTATGAGGCTGGGCCAGGACTGACCCAGGTGAGCCACGTGAATGAAGAGAAGGTACCTGTCTTAGTTTGCCAAAGGCTGCCAAGGCAAAATTATCAGAAATGGGTTGGCTTTTTTTTTTCAACTTTATTTTTTACAGTTAATAATTGAAAATATAAATAATTTAAAAAAGTAAACACAGATGAATAAGTACATACATTTCTCAATTAAATGTATGGGATACATATAATTTTTTTTTTAATCAAACAATATGTTACACAATATATTTGGTTCATAGTAACACATTCATACAGTATTTGTCCTTTTGTGTCTGGGTTGGCTTTTATCATGGGGATTTATTAGGGTAGAAACTTACAGTTCCGAGGCTGTGACAATGCCCAAACCAAGGCATCAGCAGAGATGCTGTCTCACCAAGGTCGGCTGCCGGCAGATCCTGGAGCCCTGCCACATGGCACGACAAAATGGCAGCTGTCGCCTGGGTCTCTGCCTTCTCCTCCAGGCCACTTTCTCCTCAAGTTCAGCTGTGGGCGATCAAGCACCTGGCGGGCCTCGTCTTTTCACCTTTGAGCTCTGTGGGCCTAGCCTCTCAGGGGCCTCTTTCCATGCCTCTGTGCTCCACTGATTCCAAGCTCCGGCCTCCAGGACCTCTCTCTCACATGGCAGCTTCAAAATGGCAGCTGTCTTTCTCTCTTGTGTTTCTGCTTTCAGTTCTCCACTTACATAAGACCTCAGCAAGAGGGCGGAGACCTAACCTGGGTCACGCCTCACTGACGTGGTCCAACCAAAGGCCCTAAATCGAGCTAATCAAAAGTGATCTAATTAAAGGTCCCTTAAGTGAATCTAATCAAAAGGCCCCATGTAAACTGCATTTACAGGCACAGGAATGGGTTAGCTTAAGAACGTAATTTTCTGGGGTCCACAAAAGACAGACCAGCACAGTACCTAGTGAGTAGCTCAGCAATTCTGAGCCAGGACTTACATTGCCCCACCTGAACCCACCGCCCCACAGCATTTCTCCTTGACTTGAGGGTGGGCCATGAGGAGAAGCCTAGAAGCGTTCTTTCTTGCACCTAGAAACTCCGTCACCTTTCACTCCAGAAAGTTGTGTTCGTCTTGGAGGAGGGAGGAAGCAATGTGGCGTCTTGATCCAGCACAGCCCACCAGGGTGACGAGCGGTAGGGGTGGGCAAGTCTGTCATCCTGGGAACTTGCCTTAGGTGCAGAAGAGCTGGCGTGTCCTGCCTTGCTGACCCTGCTTGCTTCGCTTGCTCACACGTTGGGCATAGCTTTTTTGCCTCATCTCACCCCTTACCTGAAGATGCCGACAGAACTGACGCCATTAGATACTCAACGCTTTGGGGGCTGGATGTAACAGGAACCCACCCAACTCTCTTAAGCCATCATAAAAGGATAAGGCCACAGGGCAGGACCACATAAGAAAAACATCGCTGTCATGGCCATCTGGCTAGACTGCTAATTGTCCCAAAATATCTATCCTACTGTTCTTTCCTGATAATGGAATTTTAAGTGGTCACATGGCTTCCCATTGTAAAACTACAGTTCCCAGACTCCCTTGCAGCTAGCTGGGCCCACGTGGCCAAGTTCTAGCCAATGATTGGAAGTGGTGTGTGCAGCTTCCCAGTCATGCTCTGGGAAGGAACGTGTCCTGCCCTTTGCCCCTTTCCTCTTCCTACCAGCTGACATGCAGATGAAATTGAAGGTGCACATTGACAATGGCAAAGCAACAAAACAGGAGTCTGAGTCCCTGATAATTACGGGGCCACCATTTCAGCACTAGGCCATCTACCCAGATTTTTTCATTTACGAGAAATAAACTTCTAATTACTTAAGCCCCTGCTTTTTTGGATTCTTTCGATGCAGCAACCAAACTGATTCTCCTTTTTTTTTCATCTTTAAATTTTTTTATGCTTGAAAAGGTGGATATATATGTAAATATATATAATATAAATATGTATATACATATATACATATATTCACCGTACTTATTAGCAAATCTCTGTCTTGTAACCTGTATATGATGACCATGGGGGCGGATGTGGCTCAAACAGTTGGGCGTCCGTCTCCCATATGGAGGGACCTGGGTTCGATATCTGGGACTTCCCGGTAAAAATAAAAAAAATAAAAATAAAAATAAATAAATAAACAAAAAGATATCATGACCATGTCAATAAATAGTCTTGTATGACATTTATTTTATCAGATTGTATGGATGGGCCATGATTTATTTAACCATTAGGTATGGCTGGACATTTTAATAGTTATCATCATATACAGCTGCATGATTATCCTGCAACCTTGTGCTCCAGTCTACACTTGTTCTCTAAGCCTGCTGCACAGCAGGTACCTAGAAACTTCCCTTCACCTGCCAGTGTGGGGAGATAACTTTTCTGATTCCTTGCATGTTCAAAACTATTTTCTTATTTTATTGCCTCACTTGACACAACTTCTGGTTGTATACAGAGCGCTAGGCTGAAAATAATTCTCTCCCAGAACTCCTGTGACATTGCTTCATTATCTCCCTGTATCCACTGTTGTTGATTAAAAAAACAAAAACAAAACTCATGCCCTTATGATTCTTTCTCCTTTGTACATGACATGACTTTTCCTCTCTCGAAGATTTTCAAACCTCGTCTACGTATTTGGTGCTCCAAAGTTTCAGTGGCCTCTTTCAAATTGGAGACTTGAAATATTTGACTCTGGAGATTTATCTTTATTTGGTAGTTTCTCTCATCTATTTTATCTACTTTTTTCCCCCCAGAAATTCTATTAATCACATGTGTGAACCTTCTGTATCGTCTCTCTATATACCAACATACCAACCTCTGTGGGAACTCTGTGGCAGGGCCCTGAGAAGGGGATCATGGACTCAGAATACCCCAAAGTTGTAAGCATTACGATTTCAGTTCACAGATTCATGTGTACAAGAGAAAATGCCCAATGGTTTTATCACTGCTTTCTTCTCTCCTCAGCCCAGGGGAATTTTTTTTTCTTCCAAGGGTGTGGAAAAAGGGGAAGCCCCTCTTCCTCTCCTGCATCAACACACTCTGTCTTTGCCCACAAATACCCTCAGTTCTTCTAGGGGCTTAGGCATTTGGAAGCAGAAGCCAGGAAGATGGGGAAGTTCTGTCTCTCTTCTATGGTGGCAGCAAGTACGGAGCCGACCACCCATTTGAATGGGGGCAAGGAGGAGATAGATATGGGGACAGGGGAGTAACAAAAGTGATAATCCAGCCAGGGTTGTTTACGTAGGTTCAGTGGCACAAGAGCCACTGGCGAAGGGCCTGGAGTGGCAGATAGAGGGCTAGCAAAGCGAGGGAGGACAGTCAGTTGTATCTCAGCCCAGAGATGACTGGCTTCACTTAACAATGTCTAGATTACGGTATGATATACATATGATTGACAAGATCCATGCTTGCCTCCTGCTGCATGGAGGAAGCCCTCCACAGCAGTTAAGAACACAGCTAACTCAGAGAGAGGAAGAGACCTGAGACACACTGAAAAAGAAACTAGTTAGGAAGCGGGTGTGGCTCAGTGGATAGAGCCCCCGTTTACCATATGGGAGGCCCGGGTTCGCGCGGCGCCGTGGGCTGATGCGGCAGGACCTCACAGCAAGGGGGAGATAAGCAGACACAGAGAAGACACGCAGCGAATGGACACAGCAGCACAAGCAGCAAGGGGGGATAAATAAAATAAAAAATAAATAAATCTTAAAAAAAAAACAAAAAAACGAGTTAACATCATTTGAGTAATGGGATCATGCCAGGCCTGAGGTCAGCCCATCCCTGGCTTTTTCAGTTACATGAGCCATTAAATTTCCCTTTTTGTTTCTCTTGGCTCCCCTTGCAGTCTCTGAGCTCCTGGAGCTGCCAGCTTTATCACAATATTCCCCATCTGGCCCAGCTCAGAAAGCATTTCCTGAATAAGTACAGCAATGGTATCTGGGCTTTACTATGTGCCAAGCACCAGGAAAAGCATTCACTTATAGGCTTGTAATCATTACTGTATCAGTTAGGCAGTTTGGGATAGAAGTAACAACAACAACAAATCAAAAGGGCTTAAACCATAAGGGGACTTATTACCTCACATAAAAAGAAGTCCAGGGAATTACCAGCTTCAGGCATGGAGTGATCAGGGATACAGCTCTGCTTTCTGTGATCCTCAAACCCCACCCTCCTCTTGCTGGTTTCAACCTCAGGTCAGTGTAAAGATGGCTACGGCAGCTCTAGACAGCACATGCAGATCCAGCAATTCCAGGGGAGGAAGAGCAGCCATTTGCTCTTCCATGATCTTTTTCCTCCTTCAGACCCTTTTTTTTTTTTTAAGTGAAACTGTAAACATATACATAAGTTAGTGTCGTTTTAGTTTTGGGGAGAAATGGGGCTGTTCTTTATATTTTACAACTCATGTACCTTGTTCTTCGATCCATTTCAGCGTATTCTTTAGGAGAGATGCTCTAATTCATTGATTCTCAAAGTGATCGGCATCATCACCTTCACCTGGAAACTTGTTAGAAATGCAAATTCTGCAGCCCGACCCAGACCTGCTGAGTCAGAAACCCAGAGTGGGTTTTAAAGATTTATTTATTTTATTTTATTTATCCCCGCCTTGCTGCTTGTGCTGCTGTGTCCATTCGCTGCGTGTCTTCTCTGTGTCTGCTTATCTCCCCCTTGCTGTGAGGTCTTGCCGCATCAGCCCACGGCCCCGCGCGAGCCGGCCTGCCCTCACAAGGAGGCGCCGGGAAGCGAACCCGGGGCCTCTCATATGGTAAATGGGTGCTCTATCCATTGGGCCACACCAGCTTCCTGCTGTGAGGTGAGGTTGCTGCATCAGCCCACCGCACCGCTCAGGCCGGCGTGCCCTCACAAGGAGGCCTCGGGACGCGAACCCGGGCCTCCCATATGGTAAACGGGGGCTCCATCCACTGAGCCACACCTGCTTCCCCAGAGTGGGTTTTAAATCTGTGCTCTAGCAGGCCTCCCGCTAACCCCGATACATGCTAGAGTTTGAGATCTACTGACCTAATTTATTTAACTAGTTCTCTGTTCGGGGACATTCTAGTTGTTTCCAATTTTTTGCTAATAAAACAGTTTTGGGGAGCTGGTGTAGCTCAGTGGTTTGAGCACCTGCTTCCCATGTACGAGGTCCCAGGTTCAATTCCCGGTACCTCCTGGAAAAGAAGTGCTGCCCGAGGGATTATTACCAAGTGTTAATCAGTGACACATTTGGAGAAAGACCTTGACCAAGAGGGGGAAATGTTAAATAAAATAGAGCTTTTACGGCTAAGAGTCCCAGCCTGACTTCACAAACTGCTATAATGAACAAAGACTCAAACGACACCAGCAGCAAGCCACCCGGCCTCATGAAATCAACACGCCGGCGGCGGGCCCTACCTGGGAATATATGAAAATGTATTTCCCCAGTATGACATATGCTCATTTATAAATCCCCTAATCGTGATTCTTCTACTCCTTTTATGTGAACCTATAATTTTCAATGTACCCTTTAAGTATATTTCTGAGACTTAAAGTCTTCAGATTGTTCCTATGCTGGTTGAGGCCCCAAACCCAGCAGAAACGCAGCCAACTCCTACTCTCCAGTTCTTCGGACTCGCCCTGGACAACTGACAAAACGATAATGATGGGCCAGTCCCATCCCAAAAGCCAGGAGTATTTTCAACTGCAAGCAAAACAGTCCCGTTCCACTGCCCCACAATATCTAAGTCCCTTCTCAGCCCTAAGCAGTCAGAATGGGCATCGTTCCAAAGCCCTCAAGGCTGAGGAATCAACAAAAGTGGGGGTGGGGAGAGTGTAACCACAGAGCAAAGCAGATTTATGGTTGTAATAGTAATTATCTTGTGTTCTCTTGTAACATTGTTATAAAAATAATTTTTAAATTAAAAAAAAAAAACAAAAAAAAACCAGGGCTGCAATACATCCCTTTATATGTGTTTTTGCGTCTTGTGAGAACATTTCTTCTCTCTCAAAAATTTCTTCATCAATTTTTCACCTTTACTCTTGCAGATGAACTTTAGAATCTGTTTCTAAATTCCAATTTCAATGTATTGCATTGAAGATATGCTTTAATTTCAGAAGGACTGACATCTTGACACTATTACGTTTTCCCATCAAATACTGAAATTCAATGGTATTTTAAACATAATTCACGTGATTATATGGGATTTAGGCATACTTTGTTATGATCCCAAATAAAACAATTAGAGAAGATATTATAAAGGTTTTCCCCCTTCCCTGAATTTTATGAAACTGAGAACATATTCTGAAGGGTCAACCATAGGTCATTTTATTCTTCTTGGGATCATCTCACTTTTGTGTTGACCTTCCCATGCTGATTCAGTTAAGCTTATGTCTGGAAGTAGGGATATGCCCTCTCTGCCCTTCAGGGCCCCCAGATCAGGTTATCCCTGCAGGTCTGCACTGCTGACCCAGTGGAGGGTGGCTCTGGCTTCACCCAGGTTTCAGATGCAGGCGGGCACTACCCAACTTCAGAGCAAACTGAGTCTGGAGGGCACTAATGCCCACCTGTGACAGTTTGACATTATTTTATGAACCCCAAAAAGAAGAAGATTAGCTCTAATCCATCTCTGTGGGTGTGGGCCCTTTTGAATGGACTATGTCAGGGAGGCATGACTCAAGTTGAGTCTCCGCCCTCTTCCTGGAGCTTTATGTAAAAGGAGACACACAGAGAGAGACATAGAGAATGGAAGCTGCCATTTTGACCCTGCCATGTGAGAGAGAGGACTCAAGGATTGCCAGCGCGAAACCCCAAGAGGCTGGGCCCATGGAACAGCTCAAGGCTGAGGATACTAGCCATACGTCTAACAGCCCAGAGCTGACCCTGGGAAGAAAGTAGAGCAGCCAAGTCTGCGAGAGGAGACCTGGAAAGAGAGAAGCCCTATGCCTGGTTGCCCACAGCTGAGCTCCAGTAGATGGTAGGCAGAGACCTCAGCAGAGATGGCCGCCATCTTCTCCACATGGCAGGATGATAGGATCACCAGTAGTTGACTTTGGTGAGAAAGCATCTCTGATGGTGCTTTGATTTGGACTTTTTAATAAAAAAAAACAATTTATTGAAGTATATTATTCATACATGAACATACATAAACAATAAGTGTTCAGTAAACATTGTGAACTTACAAAACAAACATGCATAACATCATACAGGGCTCCCACACATCACCCCACCACAAATACTTTGCATTGTTGTGAAACATTTGTTAACAAATTATGAAAGAGCATCGTCAAAGTATTACTACTAACTATAGTTGATTTGGACATTTAATGGCCTTGGAAATGTAAGCTTTTGCCCCAAATAAAATCCCCACTGGGGGAGCGGATGTGGCTCAAGCAGTTGAGTGCCCACCTCCCACATGGGAGGTCCCGGGTTCGGTTAAAGAAGATAAACAAACAACGAGCAGACAATAGGCAGACATCGAGCAAAAACAACGAGCAGACAATGAGCGAAACCAAAATTGAGCAGGGAGTGGATGTGGCTCAAGCAGTTTAGTGCCTGCCTGCTACATGGGAGGTACTGGGTTCGGGTCCTGGTGCCTCCTAAAGAAAAAACAAAACAAAACAACAGACAACAAGCAAAAACAACGAGCAGACAACGAGCACAAAAAAACAACGAGCAAAACAGATGAGGGAGCCATCTGGGGGGTGGGGAATCCCCATTATAAGAGCCAGCCATTTCTGGTACTTGCCTGGACAGTCCTTTAGCAAAATAAGACATGGTTCCTCAGCGCCCCTCTGAGGGCCACAGAGACATCGCTGCCAAGGGAGGCCAGGGGCCTTGGGGTGCACTACCAGTTCAGAGGGAAGGTCCAGGACAGACTGCCATTGACCGGCCACTTCTGCTTCCAGCCAGGTGAACAGCAGGGCTCAGGAAAGGCGAGGAATGGCAGTCAGCGGAAATGGGCGACCTCGGCAGCCAGGACTGACACCTGGAAGCAGACGCTGCGCGGTGGCGGCAACCAGAGCGGTTTCTGGACACCAGCCCTCGTCGCGGCCCTTCTGACTGCCGGCCAGGGGCGGTGGAGGGAGGGTCTGAGCCCTTGGCCACATTCAAGCCTCCCTGGAGCGCAGTCGGAGGAGGGGAGGATGCCGACCTCCGTGAGGCGAAAAGCAGAAGTCTCGAACTCAGCGGCCATGTGTGCACCACGTCGCCTTTAAAAGATGACCGGACGTTTTAAAATGGGCAAATTTCACATTTTAAAAAATCTTAAGTTTTCTTGAGGACCTGGCCACCCTGGCCTGCGGCCGAGCGGCAGCGCCCCCTGGCGGACCTTTGCTCGGTCCCGGGGCGCTGCGCCCCTTCTCCGAGCACCTGGAGGTGCAGAACCCCGTCTGGCCCCGGTGGGCGCGTGCGTGTCCCAGCGGACAGCTCCTCCCGGCCAGGGGCAGAACCCCCAGCGCTACCGCCACCTCGCTGGGTGACACTGGACAAGGCATGCCTGCTCTCTGCGCCTCAGCTCTGCCATCTGTGAAATGGGAGGTTGCACAAGCCCGGCGGCAGGACCTACCAGCATCTGAGGAAAGAGCTCCTCCCTAGAGAAAAGGCGGGTGCACAGCTTTGCCTGTCATTTCACGGGCTCGCCTTCCCCTCCCCCAGGGGGCCGTGTTCCCAGGATAAGAACCCCTGCTGGGGTCCAAGGTGCCTCCCCCCACCCCACCTAATTGAGTCTGGGCTCAGGCGGACCCACTCAGACCTGACCTCCCTGGGGTGAGCCAGGTCGTTCCCCACCCCCGCGGCTGCCCCGCTGCCCATCGATATGCAGGAAGGGTCCGGGCTGGCGCTGGATTAGCATAAGGCGCTCCGGGGGGTAAAAGTCCCGGGGCGGCCTGTGTGTGCAGCGCCCGCCTTTGTCCTGGCCCCCGGACCCCGCAGGACGGCCGGGCGGCTCCTACACTTTTGGCTGCCAGATGAAAGGGGGCGACATAAAGAGACAGCCTGCGCTGAGCATGGGGGCGCTTTGTGTCCCTCCAGACGGAGTTACAGACGTCTGTGAAACGTCAATTACAGCTGAATAAAGACGTCTGCTGGCCCAGACATGCCTCCTTTCAGCTAGGGAGGTGTTTCCAGGCTGGGCCTGGGATGCCTTCGGCAACCTAATTTGGTGACTGTGACTCTATCAGCCACCCTGGCATGCGTCGGACCCTGGGAGGAGGAGAACCTCAGGGCAGCTCCAGAGGTGTCTTGGAATGCCAGCTGGGCTGGGTCGAGGAGGCCTCTCCTCCAGGCTCCTCCAGGGCAGGGGTGGGTGGATCCTGGAGCCACAGCAGTCCCCTCCCAAGGCAGCCCATTGCTCCTGGTCACTGCTGGCTGGGATCGGGGTTCACCGGCCCTTTCTCCAGATCGACCACTGCGATGCGTTGCTGAGGGGACAGACCACCCTCCAGCCCTCTTGCTGCGTGAGATAACTAAGCCTCTCTCTGTTTAAGCCCTCTGGCCGTTACTTGTACCCGAAAACAGTTCTACCTGATACAGTAGCGCAGCCCTGGGCTTATAATCCTGGTCTTGCACTTTCAGAGTGTCAGAAGGGGTTGAGCCACTCAGTCACCTTGGGGGGAGGTGACACAGCCATGGCAGTGGTGTGAGAATCCGGTCGGGGCATTGGTCTCTCCAGTGGTGGTGGCCCCTGAGGTGCCCTTGCCCCCAGAAGACCTCTTCCCTTGTGGGTTTGGGGCAGCAAAGGCATTTCCTAAGAATCCCCATGCTCCCTGGAGCACAGAGGCGGGCTCCCCATCCTGCTCATCCTGAAACCAGCCTGCCGACCCTTTGGGCACCATGTGTCATGCCCCTAGGCCAGAGAAAAGCCAGTGAGCTGCCTCTCACAGGGATCAAGAAGAGAAATGGTCATAATAATGACCCTTCAGTTGACTTCCCTGTGCCTCAGTTTCCAAACCTGCCAATGATAAGGGCACATCCTAGAATAGTGCATGGCACATGCGGAGCAAGCAGCAGAGCTGGAATTCTAACACAGGGTGGTCAGAGGTCAGACTGCTGAGCTCACGTGCTTTCTCCTCGCCACAGTTCAAGAAGTGTGGAGCCTCATTCCCCCAGTAGGGCCAGGTTTGGCGTGATGGCCCAGGGAGGGCTGAGCCCAGGCTCTCCTTGCTACAGCTCCTCTCTCCTGAGTTCCTGGTCCCTGCTCATCAGTCCCTTGGTGCCGATGGTGGCTGTGGCATTTGGCGCCTGTGTGTGTGTGTGTGTGTACTTGTGCGTGCATGTTGTGTGTGTGGTTGTACATGTGCATGTGCCACAGACATGTATGGCTGGAACAGAGCCCTTGACCCACTCTGAAAGTGCAAGACAAAGCATGGCACCCGACCACTCCTGGATTATGGGGTGAGTCTGGCTAATGCAAGAGGCCAGGAAGCTGGAATTTCCCCGAGGAAGGAAAGGGAACCGCAGGCTCAGCACTGCATTTCTGCCCTGCACACTCAAGCAGACAGGCCAGGAGTGGTGCCATGTCATTGAAGGCACGCACCTTCCCCAAGGGTGTGCACCCACTGGGGTGGGCCTGTACGCTCAAGGGCAGGCGGGCCATCTGGTGGGGGGAGTGATGTTTGTATGACGCGTAAGTGTGTACCATATCAATGAGCGCATGCAAGGTCATTTGTAGTTAATCTTTTTTGAGTAGCTAATATTTTCACCTAGTGAAAAATAAAAAGTTCTGCAGTGAGACGTCTCCATATCCTTGCCCCCCATCTGCCAGTTTCTACCACTCTCTAAAAAGATAATAACTGATATTAGTTTCCAGAGTTTCTTTATGTAGAAACAAGCTAATACAAATACGTATTCTTATTTTCCCCTCATTTTTACACAGAAGGTGGCAAATGCTACTATATCTTGCTTTTTTTAATTTTTCCTAAATTATCTTGGGGCTCTTGCCCTATCAGAACGTAGAGAACTTCCTCCTCCTTTCGTTCAACTGCGTAATATTCCATTCACCGGTCCTCTCTTGAGGCTTATCTGGGGTGTTCCCAATCTTTAGCTTTCACAAAGCTGCTGTTGCAAATAACCTTATACCTAAGTCTGTTCTCACGCTGGTAGAGTATCTGTAGGATAAATTTCCAGGAGGAGGATTGCTGGGCCAAAGCTTATGTGCATTTGTAATTTTGTTATATCTTGCCAAATTGTCCACCAGTGGGGCAGGATCCACCCACAGTGGATCCCTAATAAGATCTTAACAAGGGGTGGGGTCACTAACTAGATCTGTACATAGCATGAATTTCCATTGGGATTAGCTCTCCATCGTGGAGCAAAAGGGGATTCCCTGCTGCGTGCATGCTGGTTTTCCCGCTCTCCTGGCCCAGGGCCCACGCTAACCCACACACACATCTTGGCTTGGCCCGCAGCACCGGGGCCAACTTTGAGCCTTCTCGGCCCAGGACGTCTGTGCAATGACCCTGCACAACCACACACAGCAGCCCTGCTCACGTTTCATTCTGTTCTCTCTTTCTCTTCTGTCTCTTCCTCTGGAGCAGTTACTGATGAGGGGCCCCTCTCCCTCCACCCACTACCACCACACATGCCCATGCAAACTGTTTCTGAAAAGCACAACAACAGAAACCCAAAGGAAGAACTGTCTTCCCATCTTTGCTCATTCAATCCTGCTAAGAGCTGGGAATGTGATAGGTGAGCTTGGCCCTTAACCCCTGGGCCCCAGTGTCCTCTGAGTAAGCTGGGGGGCTGGACACAGGGATATCCAAGCTTATTTCTACCTCTAACAGCCTATCATCCCCAAATCATTTTGTCAGTCCATATCAAAGGGATGAAAAGCTTGGAAAACACTTCTGTGGGCTGGTAAATGATGGCACTTGCTTGCAAGGATGGCTTAAAGAGATCAACCTAGAGAGCCCTTCACAAGCCAGAGAGGAGTTGTGTGTTGTGTGTGTCTGTGTTTGGTGAGGTGGCTCCGTGACCGGGACCCCCTTCCATCCACGTGGTGGAATGAAACGAGCCTAGGCCTTGGGTCAGGCTGAGCTTGTGTGAAATCCTGGTTCCACCACAATCTAATTATGTGAATTCAATCCTCAGTTTCCCCCCTTTATAGAAATGGGGCCCCTTCACACTTTACTCAAGTGACTATTGTGAACATTGAATGAGGGCCTATTAGTAAAGTGCTCAACAAAGGATAGCTGCTTTCCTAGGAGTTTCCTGGGGTCAGATTTGGAGGCAGAACTGCCCTGCACTCCTGAGCCAGTCCACTGGCGCGTCTGGCGCGCTGCAGAGCAGGGTTCTCTCTCCAAGGCGTCTGGACAGGCCGGGGAGGCAGATGAGGCGGCGAGTGACAGCTGGGAAGGTCTAATTGCTCCTCAGTGGCTTGGGAGCACCTCCCTCCCTTGCCTCCGATCTGCATTTCAATGTGAGAAGAGTGGAAAGTAGGATGCTGCTCAAAGGGGTTACAATGATTAATCATTTAAAAAGCAAGATCTTAATTACAGGCCGCAATTTTTGCTATTTAAGGAGTCCATTAGTTGCCAGAAAGAAGAAAAAATTATCACAGGTTATTCTCCTCCGAAAGTAGAGTGGAGTAGGGAGGGACAGCGGGGAGGGGAGGGGGGATCAGCTGCTGCTCCAAGATGGGGGGCAGGGACCCCACCCCAGGAAAAGGCCTGGCCAGGAGCAGAAGGGAAGAAAGTAAGAGAATTGCTCAGAGGCCGGGGGACAGCATGGGGAGGGGCTGGGAGAGCAAGACCTTCCTGCCCCTCTCTCTCCCCAGCTCCGGCCTGGCTGGACACCCACCTGTGGGGGTGCCCCTAGAGGATTCCTCCTAGGTGTGGCAGCTGGTGGCCAGCCCCTCCCCCACCCCGCAGACCCCTGACTCCACCCTGCTCTGGATGCTGGGGTTAAATGCCAGGCTCTCCCCTCTGACCCCTTTGTGGGTTTTGGTCTTGTCCGGTCTCTCTGCCCCCAGGGTATACAAAGGGGACTTGTCGGGAATGGGGGGTGGGGACAGTGTGGGGGGCAGAAGTAAAACAGCTTCTTTAGTGGATTAATTTACTGATCCTCCAGAGGTTAAAGGTCAGGAGATCAAGCCCCCTGTGGCCCCAGAGGCATCCCTGGAGATGGATGTGGACCCGCTTCCTGGCCCTAGCCACCTGAAACCCGGCAGGCTTCCTCTGAGTCCGTGGTTCCAAGCCTCCTGCAGGCTCTCCTGCACCACCTCCAAGCCCCTCCTGCCCAGGCCCTGGCTGGCGGCGTGCCGAATCCCAGAAAACAGCCGTAAGAATACCAGAAACCCAAGTCCAGACTGTCGCGTGCCCGATGCCACGAGTGCCATCAAAAGTGCTAATTCGGATGAGTCAGAAACGATAAGTTTGAGCTGGAACTAGATCTCAAACTATCCTCATTCCTGCACTGCCATGTGTTTAAGAACAAGCTGGCAAAGTTTACCAGCCTACCCAGAGGCGAGCCTTTCCCCCTCCAAGCCTGCTTCACAGTAAAAGGGAAATCACTGCTACTAACAGCCCCGCCTGCCAGACTGATTAAATGCCTCCGGGCGTGTGCGAGTGTCTCCATCAGCCTCATCTGCTCTAAGGTTTAGGCCTCCAGAGGACAGGCTACTAAATCGGATTGAATGATACTCTCAGGAATATCTTCCAGGTGGGGGGAAGGGAGAGAAAAGGTGAGACCCCAGCCCGCAGACCCACAGTGTAGGCTTGAATTCCAGATAGCCAGACTGGTTTTGTGGCAACTGTACCCTGGCCCCTGCCTTCTCCAAACTCGGTCCCACCCTCATCCCCCCGCGGGGAGGGGGAAGAGTGTCCCTTTAATTGCCGGGGGGAGGGGGGGAGCTGCACAGACCCTCCCCCGCCTGCTCCCGCCCTCCCTGCAATGCTGATTAATTGCAGGGTTAGGCACCCAAAACAGGCTGGACCGCATTATTTCTGATGTTGGCTCACTTCACTGGGTGAGCCGCTGCCTGGAAGCCACAGTAATCAGCAGCTTTTAGCTTGTCACTCTCCTGACACTCTTTACTTAGACCAGGAAATGGCAAATGTGATGGAAATAAGAACTTTATTATCTGTTTCTTTCTTTCCAAGTATGGGGAGGGGGGTTGTGGAACTGTGCCTGGAAGCTGGCATTGGAGTCTGGAGGGAAGGGCCCGGTACCCGGAAGCCCTCATCGGGTGCTACCTCTGCCGGGCAGTGCACAGACCACGAGAGCCACGGGGTGGATCGTGGCCTGTGCCGACCAGCCACCCTGCCATGCACAAGTCACTCATCCAGCCTCTCCTCACCCCTGGAATGTGAACCCTGCCCTGCCTGCCTGGGAACTGCTGGATATCCTGGAGGGCTTCGGGGGCCAGGGGGTCCTCTCTCCTGACAGTGCCTGTGCCGGCTGCATAGCTCCTTTGGGGGAATTAGGAAAGGGCGCCCCCCTCTGGACAGAGGCAGCCCTGCAGGGCACACAGTTTGAGGATTGGGTGCAGGCTGGATCTTAGCCCACCTTCGGCAGACATCTGCCTTCCCTTGTACTGCTTTTTCCAGGTGCCATCAGGTTCTTCTTCCCCTTGATCTTCTTGGCAATTCCTGAAACAGAAGGGCTGTTCTCTTACACATAGGGAAACTGGGGCTCCCTGCTCCAGGGCACACAGCTAGGAGGGCCTCACTGGGCCCCCAGCCCAGCACTTTGCCTTGCCCTGCATCTCCCGGAGAGACCCCCCTGGCAAGCTGCCATCCCACCCCACAAAGACTGGGGGAGGCATAGGGATTCCCAGCTACCACCCGCTGCCCCTCCAGGGTGCCACTTGGGGGCTGTGGGGGACAACCATGACCTGGAGGCCCCCTCCCCACACCCCTGACTGCTCCATGGGGGTTGCTGCAGCCTGGTTCCTGAAGCAGATTAGAGGGTCCCAGCCAGCACTGTGGTCTTTTCTCCCTCTCCGTATGACACCACACAGCCTGTGAGGTGGGGGACACACCAGTGATGACACAGGCATAGCGACTTCCCTGAGCCTCTGGAGCTGGCCTGGGTCCCCCCACCACCAATCACTGCTTTCCCTCCTGGCTCATTCTCTGCCCAGTGTCACCCCAGGAGAGGGACTGGAGTCTCTTTACCTGGAGATCCCCAGCACCCAACCTGGCAACAAGTGGACACCAAATGGGTCAACTTTTGAGCAGGTGCTTGGGATACACCCATGAATAAAATAAATGTTCCTGCTTTCGTGGACCTTACTTCCTAGTTTGATTAAAAGGATGACTGGACACATTGGCTTCACATCTTTGCTCAAATGTCACCTTCTTCGTGAGGCCTTCTCTGACCTCCCTATTTAAATAAAATGACCCTGTTCTTCTTCCCTGCTTTATTATTCACATTCACGTAGTTTCTATAACGTACTTATTTTTCTTGTTTATTGTCTGTCTCCTTCCTGGAGAATGTCAGCTCCATGAGGGCAGGGGATTTTGTGTTTTGTTCCGAGCTGTCAGGACGTCCAGACCACAATAGGGGCCGGTAGTGGGGGTTCAATCAATACCTGTTGAGTGAATAGGTGACAGGGTCCCCTAAGGCCCCAACGCCTCCCCAGGCCCCGCCCCCCGCTGAGGCCCCAGGCTGTGGTGTGCTCTGCCCTCCCGGCCCCAGGTCCCCACGCCCCCGGGGTCAGGGGGAAGGAAGCCAGGAGAGGCCAGCCTCAAAGGATAGGAACCTCTGGGGGCGGCGGGCCTTCGAGGAGCCCCCTCTTCGCGGAGCTCTCAGCTGGGACCCGCTTCCTCCCCGCCTTTGCTGCGGTGCCCCGCGCCCGCCCCGGAGAAGCTCTGTCTCCGCGTGCGCCCAGGACCTCCGCGCACCCGCGCGCCCGTCTTCTCCCCGGGCAGCCCCGGATCTCCCCGCTTCTGAGCCCAGGGTGCAGCGCTCCCAAGCGCCGGGCGCCAGCCCGGCCTGCACTTGCGGGGGCGTCTCCGCAGCCTACCCCCGCCCCCGCGGTCCCCGGCACCCCTGCCTCCAGTGCTCTGGGCCTCTCCAGACCCTGGACAAGGGGGAGGGAGGAGGCAGGAGACGGGGAGAAGCGGCTCAGCTTCTGTTTGTGCGAGGCTTTACCGTTTTCAAAACAGCTTCACCTCCAGGATCCTTCCCAAGCCTCTCAATCCAGCACGTGGAGGAGCCTGGGAAGAGATGCCACGTCCATTTTACAGACCCGGGCCCAGAAGCTCGGAACAGGAGGCTCGCACATCTCACACCCGATAAAGCTGAGGCTGGCACCCAGGGCTAGTTTCAGAAGGTTCTGGAGCCCCTGATGGGATTGGGACCTGGTGTTCTCTCTGGTTGGAGAAGCCGCCCAGCTTCTCCCTGCCCGTGGGCACACATCCTGGCTGCTCAGTCAACTCACATCCCAGAGTCAGCACATGTGATGGGGTCCTTAGGCAAGCGCCTCTCTGGGCCTTGGTGTCTTCACCTACGGAATGGGCGTAATAATAATGCTTATTATTCATCATGAATAACAGAACTCAAAGGGTCTTTGTGAAGAGACACTGAAGTAAGCTACATAACACACTTTGCATAGTGTCTGGCACACGGGACTCACTGCACTCATTAAACAATAGCAGTTTTTATTATGAGCCTTGTGTCGTGCTGGGCCTGGGAACGCAGATGTGGGGGAGAAAGTTAGGATCCCTCCCAGGAGCCTGGCATCCACGTTGGCATTAGAGGGCCATGTGGCATGGCCCACATAAGGAGAAGCCCAGGAGACGGGCAGCTCACTCAGCCTCTCAGGGCCGCAAAGGCCTCCTAAGGAAGTGACCTCTAAGACCCGATGAATGCTTAGGAGCAGTCCAGAAGCAAGGACAAGTGTTCTCGCCAGAAGGAACAGCAGGTACTAAGGCCAGAGAGTGAAAGGCAGGTCTGCTCAGAGAACTGTGGTAGCTCAGCATAGCTGGAACGTAGGGCAAGCACTCATAAGAGACCTGTGTGAGCTGGTGGGGGGAGCTTGGACTTCTGGGAGACATGGAGACATGGTTATAGTTGAGCTCAGAGGGTGGGAGGGTGGAAAGAGAAGGAAGAGGAGCTGCAGAGAGAGAGGTCATGTGCACAGGGAAAGAGAGGGGCATGGTGAGGGGCCAGGATAGCAGAGGCACTGAGGGCACCCAGTTCTGGGGTGCAGAAAGTTGGGGTGTGGCACTACCCAGGAAAGAGAGGTATGCTGTTAGGAGAAGGGGTGCCTTTTCTAATTCAAACAGAGGTGCCATATGGACCCACTCTGGTGCCATGGGCAAGGCCCCCTCCAGCACCCCTTCTGGTCCCCAGCCCCACCCTGCAAATGAATTGCCTCCAACATCCTGAAAGCAGCCCTCCAGACCCTGCGCCCCCCTCGGTGGTCCTCCCTGAATCCTCTGAAAGCAGGAGCCCCGGCTCTCTGTAATCCAGTGTGTGAGCTTACGTAAGTCCTCCCTTCTCTGGGCCTCAGTTTCCTTATCTGCCAAGTGGACCAGGTTCCCTCCTCCGCTCAGGCTCTGGTGTTTGCACACCTTTAGTCCGGGCTGCTCCCTGCTGCCTGGGTCCCTCTCTTTCCCCACAGCCGTGGGTCCTGGGCCCGCCAGGGCCCTGGAGGAGCAGGAACCCTTTGCCAGAACAAGCATCCCCGAACCTGCTGCCCCGCCCACCCTGGCGCAGCCAGCGGGGTCCGGCCCTCTTTGGGGAGGGCAAGAGGCCCAGCTTGGCGCCTCCCCCCCCAAGTAGGGGGTCGACTCTTGTCCTCCCACGTCTGACAGGCCCCCTTCTGCTCCAAGGGGCAGGGAGGGGCTGGGATGTGCCTCTGGCTGCCTGCCTCCTTCCCCACCTCATTCCACAGCTGCAGCTACACTCCCACCTCTGCCCCAGGCTTTTGTCAATGCAGAATTCATGTGACATCTCAGGGGGAGAGCTCCTGGGTGGGAGGACAGACAGACAGGAGGGGGTGATGCTCCAGGCCCCCCTCCCCTTGCTCTCCCAGGATCCTCCTCTGCCCTCATTTGCAGAGCCTGGCTAGCAGGACAGAGTTCCTGGCCTGGAACTGACAGTGGCATCTCGGGCAGGAGCAAGGCATGTGGTGGGGCCACAGGGCTGGGCTGGCAGAGGACGGCCTTGACACGGGGGCCCTGTGGGACCTCAGGGGGAGTCAGTGACCAATGGGTCTTGAGCAAGAGGAAGCTGGAACCAGGTGATCCTAGCAGATGTCATGAATGGTTGGTTGGAGTTGAGCGGCCTGGGCTGAATCCCTGCTCTTCCACCTCTTATTATTATTATTTTTTTAAAGATTTATTTATTTTATTTATTTATCCCCCCCTTGCTGCTTGTCCTGCTGTGTCCATTCGCTGCATGTCTTTTCTGTGTCTGCTTATCTCCCCCTTGCTGTGAGGTCTTGCCGCATCAGCCCACCATGCTGCGTGAGCCGGCCTGCCCTCTCGCCGGGAAGCGAACCCGGGGCCTCTCATATGGTAAATGGGTGCTCCATCCATTGTGCCATACCCGCTTCCTGCCCTGAGGTTGCTGCATCAGCCCATCGCACCGCTCAGGCCGGCGTGCCCTCACAAGGAGGCCTCGGGATGTGAACCTGGGCCTCCCATATGGTAAACGGGGGCTCTATCCACAGGGGCTCTATCCACTGAGCCACACCCGCTTCCCCCACCTCTTAGCTGCATTTAAAGTCACTGGACTTCTCTGTGTTTCAGTTCCCTAGGGTAAAAGAAAAGGAAATAATGATACCTACTCTGAAGGGTTGATATCATGGAATGGATATAAAGCACCTAACCCAGTAGGTGCTCAAGAAATGGTAGCTATGATGATTCTTACCCCCTTGGACAAGTGGCCATATAGCACTTCAGTGCACAGTGCTATGGGGCCTTGGCAAGTTGCAGCCCCTCTCTGGGCGCATCTGTAGAACGAGGACTTGGAGTAGAAGATGCCCCAGGCCTCCTCCTGGTGGGCTTTGTGATGTGCTGAGCCAGAGGCTGTCTCCAGTGCACTGGCTTGGGAGTGGGAGGAGGAGGAGGGAGGGGAGGAAGGAAAGGAAGGGGAGGGAAATGAAGATTGGGGGAAGGAGAGAGGGGAGGAGAAGGAAGGGGGAAAGAAGAGGGGAGTGAAGGAAGGGCGAGAAGGGGAGAAGGGGAGGAGAGAGGGGAGGAGGAAGAGGAGGAGAAGGAAGTGAGGAGAGGGCAGGAAATCCCAGTCGGGTGGATTGAGAACCAGCCTGACGTTTTTTTTCAACATGTTTTATTATTATTAACAGAACAAACTGAAGTAGAGTAGGTATTAGAAACCTGGCAGGAAGCTTAACAGAGAGCATCTTTGGTGTTTTATGTGCATTTGTGTTACTTTCACTTTTTGTTTTGTGTCTTTCTATCCTACTTGGATTTTATAATATATAGGATGGAAACATTTCTAATGTAATGTTCTTACTGTATATGACATTATTGCCTTTCTTTTAAAAAATATCAATAACAGGTGTCTGGGCAAGTGAGATTAAGATCCTTAAATAAGGGAAGCGGGTGTGGCTCAGTGGATAGAGCCCCCGTTTACCATATGGGAGGCCCGGGTTCGTGTCCCGGGGCCTCCTTGTGAGGGCAGGCCGGCCCACGCAGCGTGGTGGGCTGATGCAGCAAGACCTCACAGCAAGGGGGAGATAAGCAGACATGGAGAAAGCACACAGCGAATGGACACAGTAGCACAAGCAGCAAGGAGGGGATAAATAAATAAATAAACAAAT
>JAQZBX010044863.1:0-21232 GCA_029593785.1 Cabassous unicinctus
TCCCACCCAGTTCTGCATGGTATATTCTGATGGAAAATGGCCTACATTCGTCGCTGCTTCGCCACTCAGGACAACCCCCAAAGTCCCAAAAAAGCCCGAGTATTTCAACTGCCCCTCCTCTCCCTGCCCCAAAAATGTCCAGTGGCCACCAGCTCCACCTCACTGTTACAATTTCTTCCATTGTTTGAATCACAATATGTCTACAACAGAACACCACCAATTCCACTCTAGTCCACAGCTCCTCCCCCCATCCTAAGGGGACTTGGAAGGTGATGTCCACTCCACCTCCAAGTGAGAGAGGGCTTATATTCCATGGATATAGTGGATGGGAGGTCAAGTGATTTTTGACAAGGCTGTCAACCCTACCCAGCTGGGTCATAACAGTCTAGTCAACAAATGGTGCTGGGAAAACTGGATATCCCTATCTAAAAGAAAGAAAGAGGATCCCTATCTTTACCTTATACAAAAATTAACTCAAAATGGCTCAAGGACTTAACTATAAAAGCTAGAATCATAAAACTCCTAGAAGAAAATATAGGGAAACATCTTCAAGATCTTGTGATTAAAAAAATAAAAAGGTGAAAAAAATTTTAAGACCTAAATTTTTTTTAAAAGTTCTTATGGTAGGTGGTGGTTTCTCTCAATTCATACCCAAAGGCAAAGCAACAAAAGAAAAAACAGATAAATGAGACATCCTCAAAATTAAATACTTTTGTGCCTCAAATGACTTTGCTAAGAAGGTGAAAAGGCAGCCTACTCAATGGGAGAAATTTTTCAGAAACCACATCTTTCATACAGGTTTGATTTCCATGTTATAGAAAGAGATTATACAACTCACTGATAAAAAGTCAAGGAACCCAACTTTTAAAATGGACAAAAGACTGAAGAAATATTTTTCAAAAGAGGATATACAAATGGCCAAAAAGCACATAAAAAGATGCTCAACATTATTAGCTATTCAGGAAATATGGATCAAAATTACAATGAGATATCATTTCATGCCTTATGGAATGGCCATTATTTAAAAAAAGAGAAGAAAGAAAACAGAAAACTACAAGTGATGGAGAGGATGCAGAGAAATAGGAACACCCCTTCACTGTTGGTGGGAATGTCAAATGGCACAGGTTCCGTGGTAAACAATTTGGTGATTCCTCAGGAAGTTAAATATAGAACTGCAGTATGATCCAGCAATCCTGCTACTAGGAATATATTCAGAAGAACTGAAAGCAAGGACGCAAACTGAGATCTGAACACTGATGTTCATAGCCGCATTAGTCACAATTAGTCCATCAACCGACAAATGGATAAACAAAATGTGGCATATACATATAATGTAATACTATTCAGCTGTAAGAAGAAATGAACCTGGAAAGCAGATGACAATATGGATGAAGCTTGAGGATATTATGTTGAGTGAAATAAGCCAGACCCAAAAGAACAAATATTTTATGGTTGTATGGTCTCAGTAATATGAACTAAATACAATGAGTAAACTCATGGAGTTAAACTGTAGAGTATAGGTTACTAGGAGATAAGTGTGGGTTGAGAAGGGGAGCTGATGCTGATTGTATGTAGAATGTTTAATAATGTTGATTGTAAATGTATGGAAATGGATAGAGCTGATGGTAACACATTATAGTGAGTATAACACTGCTGATTTATAAATGTGATTGTAGCTGAAAGGGGTAGTCTAGGGAAGTTAATATCAATTGAAAGAACGCTAGAGGACAACCTAGAGACTATAAAACATAGTGATTTTGGTGGTAGATGAGGATTGTGGTTAATATACAAATACAAGAATGCTCCTCTATTACAAGGTGTTAAGAATATGATGATACATGGGAAAAATACAACTAATGTAACTTATAGGCTATAGTTAACTTTAATATTGTAATATTTTTGCAGCAATGACAAAGAAGATACTATGTCAATGCTAAGGTTCAACAATAGAGGGGGTATAAGGGGGTATGGGATCTTTCCTTTTGGAGTAAAATGTTCTAAAATGGACTGAAGTGATGGCAGCACAACTCTGTGATGAAACTGAGAGCCACTGAGCGTACACTTTGGATGGACGGTATTGTATAGCATAGTAGACCCCGTGGTAGATGATGGACTTTGGTTAAGAGTACAAATATGAGAATGGTCTCTCATGAGCTATAACAAATACACAATACTAATACATGGAGTTAATAATAGGATGGTTTGTGGGGAAAATACACCAAATATAAATTATGGTCTATAAATAGCAGTAATATTTTGATGGTGTTCCTGTATCATTTGTAACAAATATTTCACAACAATGTAATGTGTTGGTGGTAGGGCAATATATGGAAATCCTGTATGGTATACATGATTGTTTTGTACACTCACCAATTCTCTAATAAAAATTTTTTTAAAAGAAAAAAATTCCCAGTAAACTTTTTTTGGTAGATATCTACAAGCTGATTCAAAACTTATGTGTATTGTGAATATTCTCACTGTCCTGATTTTGTGATAATCAGGGTAGGCTAAACATTCGCTATATTAGAAACCATGCATGTGTCCCCAGATTTAGTTTTTCTCCCTAGGTCTGGTTTTTAAAATGCTGGTGATAAACCAAGCCTGATTTATTATATGACCATCCTATATGGGAAATGACTAACTCTAGGTATCTTTGCTCAATATTAAGAGATATAGCAGGGAGGGTGGATGTGGCTCAAATGGTTGGGCATCCATCTCCCATATGGAGGGACCTAGGTTCAATCCCCAGGACCTCCTGGTAAAAAGTAAAAAAAGAAAACTATAGAAGGCGCACAGACCACCAGGCCCCGTGCGCGGGTGCGCCAACAGGCCCCGCCGAACCACACAGCAAGATGATGACATAACAAGAGAGTGACACAAGCGAGAGCCAAGACATGCCAAAAAAACAGGAACTAAGGTGGCGCAGGCAGTAGGATGCCTCTTTCTCACATCAGAGGTTCCAAGGATCGAATCCCAGTGAAGACAGGAGGAGAAGGATGAGAAGAGAGGACAGGAAACAGACACAGAGAATTGCCCAGTGAATGGACACAAAAACAGCAAAAATGGGGCGGGGGGTGGGGTAAAAATGGATCAAAGTAAATAAATAAATAACTCTTTTTAAAAAAAATATGTAAACGCAAAGGAACTAGAATAGCTAAAGCAGTTCTGAAAATGAAGAACAAAGAAAAAGGATTCCTATGTTCCAATTTCAAGTCTTACTACGAAGTTACACTAATTAGGACAACATGGTGAAATTATGTACACACAGATAAATGGAACAGAATAGAGAGTCCAGTAATAGACTCACAAAATATTATCAATTTATTTTTTATAAAGTGCCAAGTGCCAGGTGCGGCCTGCTGCCTTTCCCTATGACCCACAAATAAACCTGGTGCTTGGGATCAGATGT
The DNA here is from genome assembly GCA_029593785.1 of Cabassous unicinctus. Lineage (NCBI taxonomy): Eukaryota > Metazoa > Chordata > Mammalia > Cingulata > Chlamyphoridae > Cabassous > Cabassous unicinctus. Next base: position 3,410 of record JAQZBX010044863.1, read on the forward strand.
GTCAAACTGGCACTTAGGATGGATGATGAATGTGGGCTGACTCCCTCCTTGGGGAGCTTTGTCAAAAGATGCATACCCTAGAAGATAATGTTCTGTTGCACATTCTGTCCCCCTGCCTGAGCATATGTAAACATTCATGGAGACTGCTTGGCTAAGTGTGTACATTTTATGGCACCTGGCTACCCCACTGCTTTATCTATTCCTGGTGGGGAAGGAGTGGGGTCCTTTACTTGCTGCACAAGAGGGGTACACATATATCATCTCCCTGCATCGGCTGCAGATCGAAACCCACTGGAATGCTCACTACTGAAGATGATCTCTTCTCTCTGTGAGTAAAAGTGTTGTTCCATCCAGTGCCTTTTTGAGTTGTGCTTTTGCTGGTGACCGTAACATCTGCAAAGCAAGGTTATAACCATTCTCTGGAGATAGTAACAGGCGTCTTTTCCCTGATACTAATGCAATTCAGTGGAGAAAGGAAAATGTTTTTAACAAATGGTGCTAGCACAATTGGACACTATAGGAACACACACACACACAAAAGAACTTTGAAACTTACCTCAAACCTATACAAAAACTATCTCATAGTGCAATTATATAGACCTAAGTGTGAAACATAAAATTATAATGCTTCTAGTAGAAAACATAGGTAAAAATCTGTATGACCTTGGGTTTGGTGATGAGCTTTTAGATACATCATGAAAAGTATGATCCATGAAAGAAAAAAATTGATAAATTGTACTTTACCAAAATTTAAAACTTTTGCTCTGTGAAAGACACTTTCAAGAGACTGAAGCTGTCAAGCAAGAGAATAAGAGAAAATATTTGCAAATCATATATCTGATAAAGAGCTCATATTCAGAACATATAAAGAACTCAAAACTTGATAATAAAAAAACAATCTGATTTTTAAAATGTAAAAATATGTGAACAAACATTTCACCAAAGAATAACACAGATGAAAATTAGCATATAAAATATTCTAAACATCATTTGTCATAGATACCATTTCACACCTACAATAATGGTCAAAATCCAGAAAACTGGCAATACTAAATGCTGGTGAGAATGCAGAACATAAGAAAATCTCATTCATTGCTGATGGGAATGCAAAATGGTACAGCCACTTTGGAAACAGTTTGGCAGGGATCTTAAAAAGTTATATCTAACTTTTCCATAGGACCCAGAAATCATGCTTTTAAGTATTTACCCAAGCAATTTTTTTTTTAATTATGTTCCCACAACAACCTGTATATACAGCTCATCAAAGCTTTGTAGAAGTTTTGTCAAAAACTGGAAGCAAACAAGCTGTCCTTCTACAGGTGAATGGATAAACAAACTGTGGCACATACATATATTGGAATACTACTCAGTGATAAAAAGGAATGAGCTGTTGAATCTTAAATTCATGAATGAATCTCAAGTTCATTTTGCTAAAGGAAAAAAAGAAGAAGAAAAGCCCATAACAGCCACATGTTGTATGATTCCTGTCATATAATGCTCTGGAAAAGGCAAGATACTATAGAATGGAAAAATGTCAGTAGTTGCCAGGGGTTGGAAGAGAGAGTATGATTGACTACAAAGGGGAAGCACAGGGAATTTTTAGGGTGGTGGAATTATTCTACGTTGTACTGTGGTGGCAGATACATAACTTTATGCACTGTCAAATCCCACAGAATCATACACGTCATGAAAAGTGAACTTTAATGCATGCAAAATTTTTTTAATAAAATCAACCGGAATGTTGGGGAATCCCAGGATGGAACTTGGACTATGAAAAATGAAGCTAACTATGTTACAAACAAATAACATAACCTCACTTAAGTAGGGGTAGAAAAAAAAAGGAGCTGACAATTAATTTTTGAAAACAATATTTTGACTGAAGTCTGTAAGGCTAAATTAACAAAAGGAATAGTATATAAATACTGTACCATAATTGGTAAATTTGTTTCTCATGGGGGTAGGTATTAATTCTGAAACTACTGATGCATGTACACAGGAATAGAAACAAATAAGTAAATAGATGATAGGTGGCAGGAGTCAGGTCTTCCACTGCCAGAGAGGGAAATTATAGATAAGCAGGGAGGAAGGCTAGAATGAACCCTGTGGTACTAGGTTACAATCAGAGACATCAGTATGAACTCCTGTTTATATACAGAGAGAGATGAATAAGAAATAATTATTGATATGTATGTATACATGAGTTAACACACCTACATACAGTTCTTATCTCTGTCCGTTGAGAGGGTCTAAGAAATGTACCATGGTTATGTAAGATGTCAACATTAGGGGAAACTGATTGAGGGGGTATGGGAACTCTGTATTATCTTTGCAACTTTCCTGTAAAATAAAATAATAAAATATAAAAAATTTATTTTTAAAAAGTTAAATAAAACTCAGATATTCACTGAATGTATGAGAATTGTGTTTTTAATAATTTGAGAATTTTGCTTTCCTAGAGGAGACTTAAGGGACTGAGGTTTTACCATAACATTGCATGATCATGCTAAGAAAATAATCAAATGACTCAATACAGATTAACTTGAAAACATTATGTTGAGTGAGATAGGCAAGGAACATACAGACATGTTTTCACTTGGTTTCACTTATATGAAATATCTAGAAATAGCAAATTCATAGAGACAGAAACTAAATTCGAGGTTACCATGGATAGGGGGAGAGGAAAAGGGGTAGTTGTTGATTGGTGGGTATAGAATGTTTGTAAATCTTAGAATTTTTTTTAATAAAATGAATTATACAAAGAAAAGAAGGGTAAAGCAACAGATGACAGAGAGGGCTTTCTGGATATTTGTCCATCCAAAGCAACACACTCACAGGTTCATGCCAGTAGCAGCCCTCAGAGGAACACAAACCTCATGACGAGTTTCCTACAGGTGGAATTTATAAATGGGACACTTATGACCATGCACACAAAGGCAATGTGGGGGAGCGGATGTGGCTCAAGCGGTTGAGTGCCTGCTTCCCACATGGGAGGTCCTGGGTTCAGTCCCTCGTTCCTCCTAGACGCAAAAACAAACAACAAGCAGACAAGTGAGGGAACCAACTCAGGGGAGCTGATGTGGCTCAATGGTTGAGCGCCGGCTTCTACATACAAGGTCCCGGGTTCAATCATAAATAAATAAATAAATAAGACTTGGAATTAAATAAAACTGAAATGTACATTTGAAAACGGTTATAATGGGAAAGCTATATATATATATAATTAAAATGATAGTTAAAAAAAAAAAAAAAAGGCAATGTGCTTTGAAGTTAGGCAGATTTGGGATTGCATTCCAACTCAACCAGTTAGTAGCTATGTCCTTAGACATGTCAAATAATCTCTCTGAGCTTCAGTTTACTCTATAAAACAATGAGAATGTTTATCTCATAGGACTGATAAAAGAACATATGAAATTATCTAGCCTGGTACCTAGTAAATGTTATTTTCTAAGTAATGTTATTTTCCTTTCCTTTGTTAGTGACTTCTCTTCATAATCACTCCCTTAATAAAGTAGGAGAGCACCTGAAACCTGTTATTATTCACTGTATGAACATTCAGGATGAATTGAGTTGCTGTTTCTGGAGAAAGGTGATTGCTTCTACATAGGGATTCCAGAATTTCTGGAAAGAATAAAAATGGGAGACTGATTAACCTAGGACTTTAAAAATCAACAGAAGCATCCACCATCTTGCATCAACACATAGCAACAGACTTTGGGTGAGAAAGTACCTCTTATGGTACCTTGAGTTGGACTCTTTAGGGCCTGGTAACTGTAAGCTTCTACCCCAAATAAATACCCTTTACAAAAAATAAAAAAATAATAAAAAATATAAAAAATCAACAGAAGTCAAAGATATAGAGGAGTAGGTGGGAGTTAAAAGAGAGATCTGTTCTGAATAATATCAATATATTTAACTATTTCTTTTCCTTGAGATACCTGAATTTCAGATGATCATTATAACCACAGGCATTGTCTGAACTGTGAAAGCAGCAAAATTGAGACAAATAAAATATTTAAAATAGGTCAGAAATGTTATCAAACAAATCAAGGATATCTTATTTGCAAACAAGCTGCACACAACCCATCATGCAGCTAGGACCTCTTTCTCCTGTCTACTGCCCAAGGCAGAGTTACAGTCATCCCTTTTCCCAAACCCTATATACATACACAGCCATCATCCAGACTAAAGTAAAGCTTCCCCAGAAGATTGCCCTCACACTTCCACCCCACCAGGTTTGAGGAGGGTGGTACACAGATTGTGACCCTCTTCCTACTCTTCTCCTTACCCTCAGTTTTTCCTCCCCTTCTCTCTCCTCTCTCCCAATCCCAACTATCTCCTACCATTTCCTTATTGTCAGGCAAATTTTCACATATACATGTAGTCTCTTTTCACCTTTTATCTTAACTACTAAAACTAGTCACGGGCTGTTGTCTTAGAGAAAAAACATTTATTTCTATGCCTTTCCCCAGACCATAGTACCCAAATCTCTGGAGAGTTTTGTCAAACTTCAACTTCCCACTTCTACTCCCACACCCAGAAGGAATGGGAGACATGCTTCTCAACTCCCCATCCTTCTTTGAGAATCAGTGGACTAGACCAGAAGATCCATCTCCAGCTTTAAGATGTGAAAAAGAACATTACTGGGAAATTTAGTTTAAATGCCTTTGGTATGCTTCAATCTCACCTACAAACTCTGGCATTTGAGACTATTTTAAAAGCTACATTCAATTAATGTTTTATAAAATGTTTCTCTCCTCATAATCCCTTCTTTCTTTTTTTGTGTGACCTCCCCACACACACCAAAAAAAAACCAAAAACAAACAAATCAGAAATGGCTCATTAAGAAAATGCTGGCGACAATGATCAGGGAAACCCAAAGTCACCTTTTTGTTTAAAAGCATATTTCATATAAGTTTCAGGGTCTAAAAGTCCATTATATACGTGACATGATGCCCATTTCAGCTAAGGAACCTAAGCACTCATATGAGATATATTCTCTCTCATATTCATTCTCTCTCCCCTCCCCTCCCCCCACCACCCCGTTTCTATCTCTTTCAGTCCTGGATATGTTTTCATGCTGGTAATAATCCTGCTTCAGACATCATTTTGAAGATTTCTTCTTGTCCTAGAAAATAAAGCTTTGTAATTGGACTAATGTGCTTTATTTGTCCCTCCATCTTTCCATCCACCTTGCGATAAAGCAGAGAGATATTTGGATTTTAGAGTCAGAATAATGGAACTGGAATTGGAGCTCAAGATCTAATCTGTCCTAGTTTTACTCTCATGAACCATTTGCTTAACCGATTTGTGCCTCAATTTTCTCATCTGTATATAATGGGGATAATAACACTTACGTTCCAATGTTGTGAGTACCCAATAAAATAACATGTGAAAATGAAGCTCGCACAATATTGGGTTTGTAGTAGTTTAAAAGTAAATGGTAGGCGAATATTCTCACTGTCCTGATTTTGTGATAATCAGGGTAGGTTAAACATTCGCTATATTAGAAATCATGCATGTGTCCCCAGACCTAGTTTTTCTCCCTGGGTCTCATTTTTAGAATGCTGGTGATAAACTAAGCCTGATTTATTATATGACCATCCTGTATGGGAAATGACTGTGACTCTAGGTATCTTTGGTCAACCTTGGGAGATGTAGCAGGGGGATGGATGTGCTCAAATGGTTGGACATCCATCCCCCAGATGGAGGGAACTGGGTTCAATCCCCAGGACTTCCTGGTAAAGATTTTAAAAAGAAAAATATAGAAGGCATGCAGGCCACCAGGCCCCGTGCGTGGGTGCACTATCAGGCTCCACAAGCAGGTGAGACCCCCAGACCCTCCATGAGGGTGCTCCGCCAGGCCCTATGAGCAGCTAGCCGCCAGGCCCCGTGAGTGGGTGAGCCCCCCAGGCCCCGCACGTTGGTGCGCTGTCAGGCCCTGCCGAGCCACGCAGCAAAATGATGATGTAACAGGAGAGTGACACAAGGGAGAGCCAAGATGAGATGCGCCAAAAAAACAGGAACTAAGGTGGTGCAGGTGGTAGGACGCCTCTCTCCCACATCGGAGGTTCCGAGGATCGAATCCCAGTGGAGACAGGAAGAGAAGGATGAGAAGAGAGGGCAGGAAGTGGACACAGAGAGTTGTCCAGCGAATGGACACAAAGATGGCAAAAATGGGGGAGGGGTAAAAATGGATAAAAGTAAATAAATAAATAATAAATCCTTAAAAAAAAGTATAGGGGAGTAAGATACGGACTATAGTCAGTAGTAATACTTTGACAATGCTCTTTCATAATTTGTTAACAAATGTTTCACAACAATGCAAAGTATTTGTGGAGGGGGTGATGTATGATGTTATGCATGTTTGTTATGTAAGTTCACAATGTTAACTGAACACTTGTTGTTTATGTATGTTCATGTATGAATCATATACTTCAATAAATTGTTGTTTTTTTTCAAAAAGTAAATGGTAATGCCCTGAGTTATAGTTATCTCGATGGATGTTTCCTGATGTTATATAGACACTGTCATGGTACCCACCCTTCACTTAAGAAAGTGACTCTCCTTAACAGAGAGTTTAAAACACTCCTCCCTTTCCTGAAAAAGAGAATAGAAGAAGATGCAGTATATTGAGTACTTATATTGGAGAACCTGTAAGCTATCATGTCTTCATTAAAAACACGTTTCTGAGCAGGTATTAGCGGAAAACATTAGAACCAGCAACACTCCAAAGCCACAGCATTGCTAAACATGCACCCAAGGAAGACTTTGAGCAAGTACCTAGGCAACGACTCAAGACTTTGTTCAAATAGCAACAGTAGTCCAAATGCAAGGCTGTACAACCAGCCCAGATGGGGGAAAAATGAAAATAATGTAAGATAACCAAGAAATGAATTAGCAGAACTTAGCCAATACAAGAAAAAGTATCCAGACAAACCAGAAGAAATATTATTCACTTAACCTCACAAAGGTTATTCACCAGTTTCTTAGTGAGGAGAAATTAGATGTTGACATCCGAATCACTCTATATATTATTTACAGCAGATATAAAAACATATAAAGGGACTGTACATAATGTATATATTCAAATTATGTTTTCTCTGATTACACAAGAAATATATGTTCATCACAGAACTCCTGGAAAATGTAAAAAAAAATTACTCTAAACATTTCACATAAAAATAATTGCTGCTTGCACTTTTGTATATTTCCTTCTAGGCGTCTTCCTTTGTGTGTATATATATATTTTTTATATTATACTACACATGCACATTTTAATTTTGTTTTCACATAACACTATATGATGACCATTTCCCAAGTCATTTAAAATGTTCTATGACTATAAGTTTGTAAATAATTACACATTATTCCATCATAAGGATACATATTATTATAGACATTTATGGTATAGCATATTTGAGGGACACCACCTATATATTACACATGTTGCTTCTGCTCACATTATATTGGCAGAACTTAGATGTGAGGCTTTATTCTGGATAGCTAAAATTCTATCACCATAGAAGAGAAGGGACAGAGAATGGATATTGGGGGACCTATGAGAGTCTGTCACTCATTTAGAATGTTTATTTCATAGTGTACATTTAATCACTCTCAGTAATCTTTTTATCTCCTAATCCTAAAATTCTAACATGATGAATACCTCCAAGTTTTGTAGTATGAGATATTGGATATGGAAACTCTAACTGAATATTTTAGCCAAGATTCTGGTGGCCAGAATTGGAAAAGTCAGGTAAGTAATGTAATTTGGAGAATACTGGGTTTTTTTCTCTTTTTAAAATAAAGAAAATGTTATCTTAACAAGGTTATTTATTTTGAGATGTGTAAATATTACATAAGTATTTTATAAACACCAAACAACTATATAACTATAAATTATTGTTTCAAATTCCTATCCCAAAACCTGTCAACATTTCATCTTCAGATCTCTGTTCCTCTGTAGCCACAATCCAGCTGTCCTAACCCCGGAAACAGCTTTCTCCCAGAGAACTGTGTAATTCCCATACAGCTCTGTGCACAAATTCGTCAACAGAATAAGTAAATTTGCCAAAAGTCAGGCTCTCCCTCAGCCTGTTCAATGGCTCCCCTTGGCTTTTCACTGAATTCTAGATCATATCGTGAGTTACAGTATTTCTTAAATTTGTACTCAGATTGTGTTAATTTCACTATTTGGCACTTGGTTTGCGCCTGTATTTTAAGATCCTTGGAGCCCCCTTGGATTGGGATTTTTTAATATTCAATTATTTCCCTCACCTATTAACTCTGGCCCTACTCTCCTTTCCAGAACAAGTCTGAAAATTCAGACCTAGGATTTCTTGGTAGTAAACTGTTTCAATTACCAAACAAGTATGATGACCTTTTTTCTATCTTGTCTCACAATGTATACTTAATTCCTTTTACCTTTCTTTCTCTTTCCTCCCTTTTCTCACTGAAGCCTTTCTTTTTTCCTTTTCTCTGTGTACTCTCTTTTCTATCCTTCAAGTCAATCTAGTGGCTCCCAATGACCACGTACTCATTGCTGATACCCACACAGGGTTCCTCACCAAGATTTAACTAATAATGTACACTACAAACTATTGCTTCAATAATTCAGGAGCCAAAGGAACAATGCAGAAAATTATATTATCCAGAGATTGCATGCCCAAGCAAAATACATGTTAAGTACTTTCTTATACAAGTTCCTTATAAAAAATGCCTGACTTAAAAATATTTGCCAAAAAATGCAGGATGAATTGAAATTTGGGCACTCAAAGGCCTAGGATGTCAGATCAGCAACTACAAAAAATGAATGCCTCAGACCACTGGGAAAACTACTGATGGGAAATCTAGCTCCCAAACCATGGGCTGACTCTGCCCACTGTTTCTACTGAAAGTCCACTATTTGTTGAAACAAACAAGCTTCTTTGCTTTTGTTTTCAGTTTGGGATGTGTGAGAATAATGAGAACAGAATGCCCTGGAGAGTAAACAGTGGAAATAATAATACAAACAGTTCTGGCTCCCAAACCCATCTCTACAAAAGGCAGACAAAAGAGCAGGGTAGCAACTGAATATGGAATGTAGAGGATGAGGAAATATATCATAAGCTTCATAGCACCCACATGAGCTTCAGTTAGGGGATTCCAAAACTTAGTGGTGTTTCTCTGCATCTTCTGTATATGTCTCCTCAAGGAATTTATTAACAAGGAAGCAGAAGTTACATTAATGATGAACTGGAGAAACGAGCTCAGGACCAACGAGGTCAACAAAGACAAGATATCATCACTGATGTCAAACACTGTGCCATTTATGCTGGTCACAGATTCAGGAAAGGGAGATATCTTGCTGAGCACAACATACAGAAGAGTTGTGAAGGCAGGAATCAGCACACAGGCCAGCAGCAGCCTGGGAATCTTTAGGGAGAGATTCCATTTCAGCAGGAGAAATATTGAGTTTTGGAAGTTAGTAATCTTCACACAATACAAAGTGTTGAGCAAGGTCACAAACCAGAGACCAATAGAGTTCAAAAACATCCAACACAACACAAAAAACTTGGGCACGTAGACTGACCTTCCAACATACTCAGAGATGAAAATGAAGATAATGTTCAGTATAAGCAGTCCCAGCATAAGAAGTCTGGTGATGGCCAAGCTGAAGAGGATCCTATCAGAAGAAGAGAGTCTGTGTCTTTTGACCCAATTCTTACATATGACCACTGCAATAAACAGGTTCACAATAAGTCCTACAGAATTCAAAATTACCGAGACAATAACAGAGAAAAAGAATATCCCAAGCATCTCTACACACTGAGGATTCAGCTATCGTGGTGCTGATAGTGGGACAAGAGAAATATTGAAATGTATAAGTAGGCACCCGTGTCTAGCCAAGAGGTCACCTTTTAAAAAATTTCCCCAGCGTAGTAAATGAGCCATTAGTAGGCTAAGAGCTAGCTGCTTTTACTGGGATGCAAATCTTCCAAGGATTACATTACTACTTCTTCCTTTGTGTCCTGTTTTTCATAGAAATGCCTAATTAAAACAAGCCTAGGTGAACCTGGGAATCCACTCCTCCAAGAGCAGGAGGGCTTGAAGGAGGGGTCTTGGCAAGATCAAGGACTTTGAATCCAAATTAGATAGCTCCAGATCATTGTTTCTGTCACTGTTTCACAGTGAACATAGCTTTTCTTCATAATAACCACAGAATATGGCTGGAATTTCCATATCTCACTTCTAGCCCCTCTCCCTGCAACTACCACTCCATCTACATATCCATGGATTAACTGGATACAATTTCTCTCTCCCCTCTAATATATTGCTGTTGCAGTCATTTTCTCCAACTGTCATTCTGGCCATGTCAATACCACACTTTTACCCCTTAGCCCCCTACAGTGATTTATATTTATCAATAGACCAAGTACACGACCCTTATACTTGCTCAAGAAAGCCTTTCCCAATTCCTTTCTTTCATGGTGATTTATTTTGCATTCCCTCATCAGTCACATACATAGATCTGTGCCATTTACTGTGCCCTTTTAATTTGTTGTGTTCTTTTTTTGCTTAGAAAATAAATGTCAGCCATTTCACATGTTTTCCTTATAGATCTGGGTTTATGCTTAGAACATGTGGCTGCTTCTTCTTAGGCATTTAACTGTCAATCAGAGTACTCTGGTATCAGATGCACAGTAATGCTTTCGTTGTAGTTTTCTGGGCCAAGTAGCTAGGCATCTCATTGCCTGATTTCCTCTGTAATGCTCAGAAAGAACATGGCATGATATGTCTGGCAAATTATATTGATGAGGGCCATAGGTAAGTGTGAGAGTGTGACATCTCTTGTCTACTGTGGCAGCTGGATAAAATCAAGGCACAATCTGGATGCAGCCACATATAGGTTAACAAATCAGCATCAAGGTAAAGTATACAAAGTCTTATTACCAAATCCAAAGGACAGACAAGAAGAAGGAGTTAAGATATGAAGATAACTAGGTCAAGAAGAGGGGAGTAAATTCATGGGGCTCTTTAAGGCAGATGGAAAGAAGGTGAGCCTGGAGGAATTCCATGAGCTGCCATCTAAGCACTTATAGATTTTTTTTATATCAAACTAATGGGCACTGACAGAGGCATATCCAGATCAAACAGGCAAACAGAGAGTGAACAAAGCAAGGCTATGATTAAAGGGAAGGTTATATTATAGTACAGACTTCTACTTAATTATTTATAAAAATAGATGACTGCATTAAAGTTATTAAGTTGAAACACTAAAATACCACATTTAAATAGAATAATATAGAGTATGATATAAGAAGTAAATGTTCCAAAAAAGAGGGGGAAATCCAGTATTGGGGCAGTAACAGACACCATCCAGAGTGTGAAAAGCCCAGCTACTGGGTTCTTAGTAGCAGGAAGTACTATAATTAAGATGTGATCAAGTTGGTTAGCATGATTAATAAGCTGGTTCTGTCAGAAGTTACTTCTGAAAGGGTCAGTGTGAGAAAAGGTCAACAAACCCTTTCTTCCTCTGCAAGAGAACTTGACCTTTGGCTAAACTTTCTAGCTCTGTTCCCCTGGCAATCTGATAAGAGTAAGAACATCAACTATGTTTCTAGGCAAAAAAATGACCCGATTGGCAAATTGCATCCTGCCCGGAAGGAACTATAAAAATTCTTATGGGGACTCCATGCTTTGGGCTTTCCTGATTGTAGTAACTCTTCTAGAGTGCATGTCCCTTGAACCAAACCTGGAAGCTATGTCTATGAAAGTATGACAAGAGAAATTGGCTCCTGTGGGTCACAAAGCTTTTAATCTAGGGCAGTGTCTGCACTTTCCTTGACATGTAACTCTTCTCCTTGCACCTGAACTGTAAGCAAAGATTCTGGAGAAAAGGGATGTCTGATGCTGCCTTGCTGGTAAACTGGGTGCCTGGTGCCACAGGAACCTAAGGTAACCTTGTAAGTCTAAATGTTTACTAGATCCCAAGAAGGTCCACTGGTGGAAAATGTAGTCCTGGGTCCAAACTCTGCTATCTGACAAATCTGTAGGGAAAGTTTCAGGGCAAATAGTCAAAGCCAAAGGAAGATTTAGCATATTTGAGGAGGAATGAGATCAGTCATGATAAATAGGAATCACAGAGTTTACATTTTTTTTCAAAAGACTACTACTACATGGACTCTAGGAAAGCAAGAAAGCAGAAGAGTTCCATTTCTTAGGCTTTTTGAGGGTTTGCCATGTTCCCAGCAGTGCACCAAGGATCTTAGAGTTCAATTAATCCTTAAAACAAATCCTAGGAGAATGATGTGGTTATCCCTATTTACAGGTGAGAAAAATGAAAATGGAAAAAATAAAACCTAATAATACCTAATATCCTCGCTAATCAACAGCTAAGTTGGAAGGTCTTTCTGAGTCTGAAGCCCTTTCCACAATACTAGGCTGTCTCTCATTGGTTAATTCATTAAATAAATTGTTAGCCAGGTACTATGTTAGGTACTGAGGAAACAGAAAATCACCTACAGCACAGTTCCTGCCTTCAAAGAACATACAGAATAGTGGGAGAAACAGCTGACTAGACAATGTTTTAGATGCTATAAGGATAATCCAAGGGTGCAATGGGAGTGTGGGCACCTAACCCAGCCTTGCAGGTTCAGGGAAGGCTTCCTTGAGGAGACATACATTACATCTTGAAGGACACAAAGGAGTTATCCAAGCAAAAGGCTAGAATGGGAGGAGGAAGGATATTGCAGACAGAGGGGAAACTCTATGTGAAGAGTCAAAGGTGAAAAGAGAAGTGAAGAATGGAAAAATGAAACTGAAAAAGGAAAATAGGGATCAAATGATAAATAGTTTAATATTCTGGACTAAGGAGTTTGGACTTTATCCAAAGAAATGGAGAGGCATTGCAGGACTTTAAGAGGAGAGCAATTTGAAAGTATTTTCACTATGTGGAGAACACAAGCCAAGTAATGTGGAAATGCTTTACTAGAAGGGGATGGAATTAGAAACAGGAAAAAAAAATTAGAATCCTGATGTGGTCACCAAGATGTGTTGAAAAGAGTGGAAATGGAGACAAGGGGACATTTCTAAAGTATAAGTAAAGTGATCTGCTGACCAAATGAATATTGAGGCTGGAGGGGAAGAAAGAGACTAGGATGATTTCCAGAATTCTGATGCACTTTAAAAAATTACATGCATGTCTTTAATGAGTATCTTTATAATCTGTACTAACAGTTAATAAAGAGCTTACTTATATAGTAAAAGAGAATGTGTAAGACCAGGCCTTCCAAGAAGCAGAGGCTGAAATGGATTTAGACACGCAAGAAATTTTAGGTGGGAAGGAGAAGGAGAAGGTAGGTATAGTGCTCAGAGAGCAATGTAGATTTGACACCTGTGAAAGGACAGGGATAAGGAAGAACGATTGAACAGGGAAGTCTTGGACTGCAGCACAGTTCCAAGAAAGGTTTATCCAAACTGATAGGGATGACTTGGGCCAAACTGTTTGAGTAGTCCCATGTCTCAGTGAAATGGACCTGCCTTAATATCCCACAATGCTCCATCATTAGCTGGGAGCAGTCAGCAGAAGTGTGGCTTCTCAGTGGTGGATCACAATAGCTGGAGCCATCAATCAGTTATGCCCCTCACCCAGAAGAAGGTCTAAGCAGCATATTTCATGGCTATCCAAAAAGGGGACTAGAGACAAAAATCACCTGTTCCAGAACACTCTTGTGATAAGACGATCCCTTCATTATATTTAAAGCATCTGCCTCAGTGATATAGGTGTGAAATACTTGTTTCTGTGTCTTTACGGTCCACTAGATGTGACATTTTTGAAAATAGGAACTGTGTCTAGCACAGTGCTTGTGCACAGTGTAGTGAGTGTTAAGGGTCTGTGGTATGAATGAATAAACTAGAACCAAGATAAGCCAGAATTGAGATGAAGTGAAAGTTTATTTATTACCTGGAATAATACACCAGCATCAACAGCTAGACACAACCCATTCCTTTCTCAAAGAGATATGCTAGCTAGACAGTATGAGTAAAAACCTGAGCAGCTAAGCAAAGTTCAGAAATCCTCACTTTCTGGCTGTGAATATCTATTGGCAATAGATGGATACCTAGGCCAGAGAGAACATGACCAAGGAACTCCACTTAGGAACTTCTGAAAATATATTTTTCAGGATTGACCTGGAAATATTATTCTGGTAGCCAGCCCAGGTCCACACAGTCTCAGAATCAGTGACAATTTATAGTAGTGGGGTCAAAAAAATCTTAGATATGCTGAGAAAAAAAAATCAGGTTCTTTATTTTGTCCATAATTTAAAAGTATTGGGTTTTTTTTCTGGGCTCCTACCTGCTGGTTGGAAGAGATGTTATATCCAATCGGTTAAAGCAAAATAATAACAATAATCATAAATTTTTAAAAATCTCTTCATGAAATTATTAGTCTCTCTAGGAAAAAAAAAATCTCTGAGACATCCTGCCCATGTCATGCTTTCTCCTTTAATTTAGGTTCAGGTGTGCAGGGAGTGGGGTAAGAGTAACTCTGTCTCATGCAAGCAAAGAGGCTTTGTCTATGTCCTCTGCCTCTGTGGCCCTGGCTCCTCAGACTTCCAGGGAGAGGTCCTTTTCCTCTAGTTGCTGCTTGCCCTGCTGGTAGTCAAGGCTGAGTCGCACAATTCCTGAGGTAACCGCTGTCTTAGCTGCTCAGCTTTGCTCCCACTGACTGCAAACAAACCAGGAGCTTTTAACCAGTTTTCAGAGAGGGGGAAATGAGGACTCTTACCTGCCATATTTGCAATTCTTTTTCTCTCTCCCCCTTTCCCTTCCCACCATTCCCTAGAGCAGGAGTTCTTAACCAGGTTCTTAACAGATTTCAGGGGATCCGTGAGCTTGAATTAATTTTGAATAATCCTAAATTTTAATTTAAAGACATGCTGATATTGCGTGTCATAAAGCTATCTGCCACTACATTCTGAGAAGGGGTCCGTGGTTTTCACCTGACTGGCAAAGGGGTCCGTGGAGCAAAAAATGTTAAGAACCCCTGCCCTAGAGGCTGGAAGGAGCAGACTTTCCCATATATCAAGTTCGCTTGGTATCATCAGTAACAACAAGCCTCATGGATTCACTGTCATAAGAAAAGGACTCCATGAGGTAGATACTTCAGGCTCAAATCTTGATAAATTCAAATGATAGTAGCTAATATTTGTTGTGCTAAACACTTTACATACATTTTCTTATTTAATCCTCACACCAACACTATGGCATAGGTACTCTCATTATGCCTATTTTACAGTGAAGTAAATCAAAGTTCCAGGAGGTTTTGTAACTTGCCAAACCTCATGCAGCTAATAAGGGGTGGGGTCAGCATTTGAACTCGAGTGTGTTTGACTAACACTCTCAATCACTGTTTTAGTCTGCTAAAAGCTGCTGGAAGCAATAGACCAGAAATGGGTTGGCATTTACAGTGGAAATTTATTAGGTTAAAAGCTTACAATTCTGAGCCCATGAACATGTCCAACTCAAAAGGCATCTTCAGGAGATCCTTTTCCCCAAGCTGCAGCTATGGCAATCAGGCACATGGCAGGGCACAATGGCGGTGTCAGCTGTTTCTCCACTCTCCTCCAGGCCTCCTTGCTTTCAGCTTTTGGCTAAAGTGGTTTCTTCTCAGCTTCTGGCTCCCAGGGCCTACTCTCTCAGCTTCTGTTCTGAGCCTTCTCTGTCTCTGCAGCCTTCTTTCTGTGTCTGCAGCTTTTTATTCCTCCATTTATAAAGGACTCCAGTAAGAGGATTAAGACCCCACAATCTAATCAAAAACCCTTACCGGAAGTAATTTAATCAAAAGGTCCCATCTACAATAGATTTACATGTACAGGAATGAATTAGCTTTAAGAACAGGATTTTCTGGGGTCCACAAAAGCATCAAACTGCCACAACCACTATGCTGTACATTTTTCTAGTCCAGAAAAATATAGAAACACCAGAAAATAATATATAATTGTTGTCAGCAGTTGGAGTTTATAAGATCACTTGTGCTTCCTTAAAACAGAACCTCTTACAGAATATAAACAAACAACACTGTCTTTCCTTTTCACCTATGCCAAGGCAAGAAAATCACAAATATAACTTTAAGGTATTCTAGGTAGTCCTGTTCATCAACTGTTGAAAAATATTGGATATTCTATAAAATAAAGAGCATTAGCAGACAATGAAATTGTTTGAGAAATGCTAGAATATGGTTTTTGGTTTTGTTTTTCATTCATAATCCTCCGAGACCCAAACTAAAGTTCAATCTCATAAAGTGTCAGGATATATGAACTTAGCCCAAGAGGTCAGAGAGTATTAAAATTGAGAAGTAGTCCCACAAAACATAGAATATAGGGGCCCTCGATGGAAAATTGGAAAGTCTCATAAACTACTGTCATAAGTTGCTGTTGATTTGATATGTTAAAGCAAAACACAAAAGGATATGTTTGGGAGGGATGTGGGCCTTGGAATCGGCTCTACTTTGCAATTTGATTCCAAATTCTCATCTCCATACTCTCAACCCAATGTATCTGGCCATAGTGGAGGAAAGTCATGCTCTGGTCACTTGTGCATAGATTTAAGAGTCTTAAGTGTTTAGCCACCAAAGCTAATTCATTAGAAGCAAAGCAAAAAGAACAAAATGATCCCTTCCAAGGTTTCTCAAAACTAGGCCTGAAGCCTTAGGTAATTTTGTCCTATGTTCTGGGACTCAGTGAGGAGCTGGAAGATTAGGAATTCTGTCAGTGAATTTAGAAGACCACATTCCTTCCAAAATAACCAGACTTCCCATCATTGTGCCTCTAGCAACAGGTGAGACTCCTTTCCTCAGCAACTTACCCATGCCCCTACTCCTACCACCAACTTTGACTAATGGCAGTCCAATATGGCTGAAGTCACATACAGAGCCTGAGATTTTCCAGGTCACACCACCACATTTCTCTGAAAGAGGGAATGGAGTGGAGTTGGGGATGTCACACCTGACTGATGTCACCTTTACTCTTAGGGAGGGTAGTTCTGCAGTCAGTCAATTGGAATACCACAACAGACTCCCACTCAGGGAATTCTACATTTTTCCATGCACACTACAGGCTCCAAAAGAATGTACAGTAGTGTTAACTTCAGCAGTACTCACTGAACCATATCTGAATCTCTCAGGCAGGGTAGGGTTTAATGGGGCTACAATGGGAAGAGAAGGAGGTATTGCTACAGAAGTTAGCCGAAGATAAAGAGTCCAGGAACAGCCAAGTCTAAACCTCTAGGAAAAAGTTATGTTGGGAGGAAAATCTCAACATCTAAGCCAGAAAGCAGAATGAGGAATCAGGTAAGGAATGAAGAGCAATAAGGTCATAGCTAGACAAAGAAGTTGTTAAAATAACAAAAAGTAGAGCGAGTATTCAAGAATGGGTGAGGCTGGTTTAAAGACCCTGGGTCAGGGTTAATAAAGTAGATGCCAATCAAGACAGCATGAATTTCCACAAACTCCCCTATACTAAAAAGAATCATAGATTTTTAATAATGCATTTTAGGTGGGAAAGAAGTACCAATTGTAGAAGAATTCTTTAGTTCTTAATGAATTATAAATGAATTGAATTATTCTTTAAGTGTCAGCAGACAACTTTTTAAAAGGGAATTTTAGGTTGTATCATTGTTAGGAATTTTCTCACTACCATCCATCTTTTACAAATGAGGAAAGTGAAATCAAGAAAGGTTAAGGGAAGCGGCTGTGGCTCAATTGGTTGGGCTCCTGTTTACCATATGGGAGGCCCCGGGTTTGGTTCCTGGGGCCTCCTGGTGAAGGCAAGCCGGCCCGTGCAG
>JAQZBX010044864.1:0-21235 GCA_029593785.1 Cabassous unicinctus
GGTCTAGGGGAGAGGGGTTTGAGCACGGACAGGCACATGCAGCTGACCCTACAGACCCCTCACCCTACGGGGAAGGGTGAGGCCAGAGGAGAGCCTGAGCGGAGCGCTCTCAAAGTGCAGGCCCAGGGTGAGGTCCCTGCATGGTGTGCCCTGGGCATCCAGAGGTCCACAACCTGTACCCTGAGTACGCACACACTGAGCAGGAACCTCAAGAGCTTTTTTTAGCTAACAGATGTATTGAGGTATAATTCACATACCATACAATTCACCATTTAAGTGTACAACTCAATGGCTTTAGTATATTCAGAGAATTGTGCAAACATCACCATTAATTTTAGGACATTCTCATCGCCCCATAAAGAAACTCTGTGAACTTAGTTCATCCTCATCCTCCCAGCCCCCCAGACCTAGGGACCCACGAACCTATTTTCTGTCTCTATAGATTTGCCTATTCTGGGCATTTCATGTAACTGGAATCATATGTGACTTGCTACTTTCATGTAGCATAATGGTTGCAAGGTTCATCCATGATGTAGCATGAATCAGTTATTCATTCCTTCATATTGCCAAATAAAATTACACTGGAAGGTATTGAGGATGAAATCATGCCCCTCACGAAAGACAGTTGCAAGTCTTAATCCACATTCCTCTGGATGTGAACCCATTTTTAAATAAGACCTTTGAAGATGTCATTATTGGTCGGGTGTGGAATCAGAGTGGGCCTTAGTCCACATGACTGGAGGCTTTATACAGAGGAAATTTGGACGCAGTCAGAAGCATCCAGAAGTCAGAAGACGAGAGAGGAGAGAGAGCGCCATGTGATGGAGGCTGGCCATCGCCAGAATGCTACCAACTCTGGGAGAAAGCATGGCCTTGCTGACATTCTGGCCTCCAAACCATGAGCCAATGAGTTCTTGTTTTTCGGGCAAACCCATTGTGTGGTGTTTGTCATAGGACACTTGGCTAACAAAGACAAATTTTATATTATGATGCGTTTTATTTATCCACTCGTCAGTTGGTGGGCACTTGGGCCATTTCCAGAGCCTTGCTTTCATGGACTCTTGTGTCTGCGTGTCGGAAGCGCTCAGCACACACTTGCCTGTGGAGCCTCCTCCTGGGCACCCCCACCAGCCAGGCCTTGCTGCTGCCAATGCCCCATGCCCTCACGGTTCCAGAAATGTGGCAATGGCTCCCTTCCCTGCTGAGGGCACACGTTGTTGTGCAGAGGCCTCAGAGCTCCATTTCCTCCCCCAAGTCTCTCCAGCTCCCTTGTTTAGGTTCATCCCCTCATCTTTCTCCATAGGACAGGCTGGGGACAGATGGAATGATGTCTTTTCCATTCGCTGTTGCTGAGCTCAGCTGCCAACATATATAATCCTTTCTTTAGTCAAAATGGAAAGCTCTTGCCTAATTCAGGACTCTTGGTTGCAAGTGACAGTAAAAGCAATTCAATTCAAAGTTAATAGCAAAAATGGAAGCTGAGCAGCTTAGGGATATCTATTGTTTCAGGTGGTCCCAGGGGCTCAAATCATGCCATCAAGGACTCACTTTCTCCTCTTTCCTCCTTCTCTCCCCCATTTGTGTTTTCCCACGTCTTGACTCTGCTTTCCTCTATATCACCTTTATTCTCAAGCAGGATCTCCTCAAGCAGAACAAGTCAGCTACCAGCAGTTCTGGACATGAATTCTACCAATTAAGTAGAATTTAGTATCCAGTGGAAAGAGAGCTTATCTTTCCCAAGAATTCCAGCAAGAGTTTGTGTTTCAGACCCATTGGTCAGGCTTGGGTCATGTGTCCAGTCATGAGCCAATCATTTTGGCCAGGAAATAGAATGCTTTGATTGGCTGGTTCTGGTCTTGGGCCCACACCTAAATTCAAAGTCAGCCAACCTGAATCTCATGGACTGAGACTGAGGAAGAGGGAGATCTCCAAAACAAAATCAAGGGGGAAAGGATGCTGAACACGCACAGCACATGTCCATGAATTAGCCTGTCTGGGGTCTGCCTCACCCATTTATCATGCAAGTTCAGATATGTCATAATCCTGGTAGTAGTCACTACCTAGGTTGAAGCTGAGATCCCTTCTATATATGATAAATTATTTTCTTATACGACTCTAGAGGTTGATAGCCAAGATACTATGTTTTAGTTTTGCTGCGCTGCTATCACAAATACTGCAGACTGGTTTGGCTTATACTACTTATTGGCTCATGGTCTCAGGGACTAGAAGGCTTATCTCCTCCTGGGGTCACTAGTGTTCTGGCTGGCCAGTAATCCTTGGGTTCCTTGGCTTTCCTGTCACATGGCGATGTTCTCTCCTTTCTCTTTCAGGTTCCACTGACCTCCAACTTCTGACTCCTCCCCTGGCTTTCTCTATGTCTGAATTTCTTCTGCTTATGATGGGCTCCAGCAATCAGATTAAGAAAGGCCCACCCTCCTTCAGTTGGGCCACATCTTAACTAAAATACCAAAGGGTCCTATTTACAAGGGGTTCATACCCACAAGTATGAGGATCAAGACCAATAACATGTCTAAACTGGAGTGCATGATTCAATCCACCTCATTACCCTTCCTAATGAGGGTTTGCACTTCAACATGAACAAAGTGTTAGTCCAAGAAACTGTGCCCTAGTGGTGAAATCATAGGCTTTATGGCAGGACAATGGAGAAAATATTTTGAATCCAAGAGGCCATTTGGGGACCCAGAAGGCACAGTAGATAGATACTTGTCCCAACCATGTTTTGTATCTAACTGTTCTTGTCTGAATTTTATGGTAACTTACCCATACCAGGGCTGAGCAGAATCAGGATGGGGAGGTATCAGGGGGCCAGGGGGTCATGGGTGCCTAGGTGGAGGGGAGAGGTCCGTTGTAGGACACAGCTCTGCCCTGAGATCTTGGCTCTCTCCCCCTCTTTCTTATTCCTTTGTTACCATAGCAACTGATGATGCTCCCTCCCCCCTTTCCCTCCCTGGCTTACTCTGGTCCCCAGGCCCCACCACTCTTTGTCTGACCAGCTTCCCAGAGCTGTGACCAGCTTCTCTCCACATCACTCAGCCTATGGCACCCCACCTTCCTCTTAACACAGTCTCCTGCCTTATTTCGCTGCTCCCAGGCCCCTTCACTGCCCCTTCCTTAATCTTGATCCAGGCTTTAGCCAAATTACCATCTTCCTTCAAGAAGTTATATGACAATTAGATTTTTGCCACTTTAACCTGATTTGAAATGCATTAAAAATCTGTCTCTTGAAACACCTCAAGGTGAAGCAATTTGTGAAGGGAAGAAGCATCCCTTGCTGCTGCTTCTGTGCTTAAACATTGTTATAGAATGAATCATGTTCTATTTTTGTCCTACACATGTTTTCTGTTTAAAGAAATCCCCCAGCATGTCTCTTAGTGAAATAGAGACCTCTATCATAAAAGAAATAACATCTCAAGTTTGGAGATTTGTGAGCTGGTGTCCCCGAAACTTTTTAGTAGGTCCATAAAGTGGCTAAGAAAATTGAAGCAAATTTAAAAATCTGCAGGTATCACCTAAAACCTCTGGTTCTTTGGCTTCCCTTGACTACCTGGACATGGAGCATGCATCTTCATAATGTGAAAACGGGCAGGAGGTGAGCAGGGGCTGTCTCCTATATTTGGCTTTTTGCTTCCTGTGAGGTAACTTTCTGCAACTCCTGTCTTTTACCTGACCTACCTGGGCCCTCCAGGCATCTGAATTTCTGACCCTCTCCTTAACTGACCTATTTGGAGAATCAGGATTTTCCTGTTGTGTTTGTGGTTTGCTATGGCAGTCAGTCATCTGGGGTTCCTCTGAATTTGGCCTGATACCTGAGAGCAGGTGAGCCTTCTACTACCTTGTGATGCTTCCAGAGTATTCCAGTCAAAGCTCATCTTTCTTTCGGAACCCACACAAGTCATCTCAGATTCCAGGGGCATTGTGTGTGTGAGGATACAGAAATTGCCCAGACATGAAAGTCAGTGAGAGTGAACTCTAGGATTTCTTTCTATATACAACCACCTCCTTTTTTCACATACCTGCTGCTGTCCTAGAAGGTGCCAGGGCTTCCTGGTCTTCAGAAAGAGCCAGGCATGGCTGATTCAAGAAGGAAGCCCTCCCACCCCCAGATGCCACCTACAGGAGCACTCCCTGGGGGGACCCAGGCGAGGACAGGGGGTGGGGCCCAGGGGAAGCTACCCAGGGCTTTGATTACTGTCTCCCACTATTCAAGAAAATGGCAGATGTGTGGGATCGGTAGGCCCATGAGTGAGGACTTAAACCCCTCTTCACTCTCAAAGACCTCCATAGCCTTTGGTTGGAGGAAATGAGAGAATGGATAGAATAAAAGGGCAGGTTTCTGAGCTGAAAACCTTTGAAGGTGCTGCCTCTAGATGGCCACATATAGAGGGGCACATGATGGGACCACCCAGTACCGATGGAAATACAATACTCCACATGCTATCAAAGCACTTTTGAATCTGCACTCACAAACCCTAATAGACAAGACATATCACACGTCTTTTTCTTTAAATCAACTTCCAGCTCCTGGCCACACTTGGTCTCTGCCAGTTCTGGTTGAGTAAGCTCAGGTGGATTCCTGAACCTCTCTGAGTCTGTTTCCACATCTGCAAAGTGGGGACGGCAATGCGCCTCCCTCAAGGGTGTCCAGGGGTGAAATGAGATGACAAAGTGCATTAGACCGGGCAGATACACGGTAGGTATTCTGTTCTCCCCTTTCCATGAGGAATTCACGGAACTCTGGCCTTGCTCCCATTTCCTAGGTCTTTCTTTTTTTCGTTTAATTGTTCATTTGTTCCTCAAGCACTTGCTGAGCTCCTGTGGCCTCGCAGTGGGGTGGTCTCCTCAGCCAGGCCATTAGCTGCTCTGGCCTCTCCAGGCCCGAAGCCAGGGCTGGGCAGCTGGCAGAGAGTTGTCCCGTGGAAGCTTGGCTGGCACCGGCCTCCTCCCTGGGGTGGAGGGAAGCCCCTGAACATGCCCCCCTCCTACCTCAACCAAGGGATCCTTTGCTCAGCGCTTCCTGCACCCGTTTCCTGGTGGCTGTCCTCCAAGGCCTGCTTTCTTCCCCCGGGACCTTACAAAACCTCCTTTGATAAAAAGTTTGAAGCAAAGTGACTGTGTCACTTGATACAAGTGAGACTCAAAAGGGTAGAAAATGTAGCTTTATTCTTTCTTTTGGATTTTCTAGCTCAGAGAAAAATGTTCAGCTGAATGGGGCTGAGGGCAGAGGCCGGGACGGGGAGGAAATGTCACAAAGTTAAGTGGAAGACTGGAAGGCTGCTGCTCGCCGTGATTAGCTGCCGAAAGCACGGGGGTGACCTGCGCACTACGAGATGCCCCCTACTCAGCCAGACTCTGCTTCCAGAGCTGGTGGGCGTCCCACGGGGGCCATGCGGCATCCTGCCACCTAGGCCTGCTCCGATGGCCCACCCCGTCTCAGGATGCCCACAGCCTACCCACCCCTCTACTGTTGATGGGGTGGAGCGTGGAGGCAGTCTCTGCGTGGGATTTAAAGCGGGCCTCCTTCAGCCACCTCCAGGGTCAGCTTCCTGGGCGTGAGAACAGGACCTGGCACTGGGGAGGCCCGGCACCTGGTTTAATGCCCCTCTGGCCCCTCTCGAAATTTCTAATAGTTCTTGAAACAGGGACCCCGCATTTTCATTTTGCACTAGGCCCTGCAATTTATGGAGCTGGTTCTGCCCATCTCTCCCTCTCCCAGTTCTTGAAATTTAAATAGGCAACCAATATACACTCCCTGCTTATCTCCTTAATACCTCTCATTTGCATAGCTCTCCCTTTGTGATGAGTTTTCACCCCATTATCATGCTGAGCTGCCGCAGCAGCCCTGGGAGGTAGCTCCCATCTCTGACTCAAGGCTGAGAAGATCGTTTGTAGAGATTGCCTGAGGAACCCAGGATTTGGGTGCCACCCCCTTTGCTCTCTTTGAGGAACAAAATTGCCTGCCTCCTGGCACTATCTGTAATCCCCTCCTATTTAACTGTAAGGAATTCTTTAAACCCAAAGCTGATTTCCCCCTGAGCTCTTGACAGTGGGCAAAGCCCTCCGAGAGTGCTTAATAAATACTGACTAATGAACCTGCAGCTGCTGCTCCTTTGGCTAATTAAATCTAAATAAGTCACAGGCTTTAAATTATGCAACAAGGCTTGGCCAAAAGAGCTTAAAAATGTGGGATCCCCACCTTTTCTGCTGTGCCCTGTGGAAAAATACCATCTTTTAATCATGCGCAACCTTCCTGAAGGAGCAGTGGTAACCTTTAAATAATGAATGTATATTAACAAGATTTTCCCAAAGCCATGCACACTGGTACGAGAGCTAGATCAAAAAAGGGACTGAGGCAGAGACAGGCCTGGGGGGATACTGGAACTTAAGGGTGAATCCCAGAGTGCTGGGTGCCCCCTACTCCCTACTCCCCTGCCAGGAGCCTGGATCCAGGGTTGATGAGATAATACCCAGAGGAGGAGATGTCTGCCTCCAGCCTCCAGCCTCCAGCTTCAGTCTCCTGATTTTGCACAGCAAGCCCTGTGCCGCCCCCTCCCCGCCCCCACCCCGGGCCTGCAGGGGACGTTGCTGGAGTCTCCCACTGCACTTCCAGGGGCTACTGCACTCGGTTATCCTTCCTCTCTTGTTTCCTATCGATTCAGCCCCCATGCCCCCCACCTCCAGAAGATGCTCCAGGCCACGGGCAGTGTCTTCACAAGAGAGGACAGGGTGACTTGAATCCTAGAATTTCTTTTGGACCTGGAAGGGATCCCCTCCCCGGTCACCTAGAGCCATGTGCATATGAATCACCAGGGGTATTGTGAAAGTATCTGCTGCAGTGGGTCTCGGGAGGGGCCAGACATGCTGCATCTGGGCCAGCTCCCGGGCGCTGCTGCTGCTGGTCCTCAGGCCACACCGGGAATGGCAGGGATTTAGGCTTCCCAACTTTGGCTGCATGTTAGAATCAGCTGGGGTGCTTTTAAGGCTACCAAAGCCCCTGGGCACAATCTCAGATCAATTAAATCAGAATTGCTGAAATCAGAGTCCAGGCTTTTTTTTCTTTAAATACTAATTAGAGTCTAGCTAATTTATAGGCCACCCAAATGAAGCCTAGAAAGCTTAACTGACTTGCTTGGCGTCATCTGCTAAATTGGGATTAGAAACAGACATGGCAGGGAAGTGGCTTTTTGAAACGGCCTGCTGCCTCTTCCCTCCTGCAGTTTCCCTGCTCAGCAGGCCAGTCCTTGGGCTCAGGGTTGCAACCTATGTGACTTTTTTTTTTTTTTTAAAGATTTATTTATCCCCCCCTTGCTGCTTGTGTTTGCTGTGTCCATTTGCTGTATGTTTTTTTCTGTGTCTGCTTATCTCCCCCTTGCTGCGAGGTCTTGCTGCATCAGCCCACCGTGCCGCGCGGGCCGGCCTGCCCTCACAAGGAGGCCCGGGAAGCGAACCCGGGGCCTCCCATATGGTAAACGGGAGCTCTATTGATTGAGCCACACCCGCTTCCCCTATGTGACTATTTGAAGAGCAGCAAGTGTCTCCCGTCCCTCTCTAAGCCTGCCTGAAACCTTATTTAGTGCTTCATTCCTTGGGTCACAGCTGGGAGGACCTTTATCACACAGAGGACTTGATGCACACTCAGTCTTCAGTGGCTCCGTGTAAGCTGGCTGACCACATCTGCCTTTGGCCTGCAGGGGAGATATAGGGAACACTGGGCTCTGATCTGGGGAGATGGGACTCAAGAGGGGGATGGGGTCTGGAGTCAAACTTGCAGCTTTGCTGAGGGCCCATAAGGGCCTGCCCTCCCGAGTGTCCTGAGCTATCCTGCTTGTGGAGGTCAGCAGACGTCAGGGTGAGGTCGGGGGGATGAGGGCAGAGCTGCTCCAGGCGCGTGTCCAGGGAAAACCATGACCTTCCCGCTGTGGTATGTGAGTGGGGCCTCAAGGCAGGAGCGCAGCAGCTGGCCAGGCCCAGATTGGCTACAGTTGTTCTCCACCCCATTCCCTCAATCCTAGGATGCTGGGGCACCTCTGGAGTAAGTGGGAGCCGTGCCCAAGGAAGTAGGCTATGGTGGACACTGTAATTTGCTTTATTCAACATGGTTCCCTCCTTCCCCCATACAATCAGAATCCTAATTTGTTCAAGGCTGCCACAGTGCCTAGGTAAAACAGCTTACAACCTTGGACTCCCTGCATTTGGCAGGAGCTACATGAACCAGTTTTGACCCATGACAGGTAAGCAGAAGTCTCTGGGTGGGTCTTCTGGGAAAGTTTTAAAAGATGACCCCTTTTCCTTAATCCCCTTTCTGATCTAGAGTTGTGGAACTGAGACCTGGAGGTACAGCAGCCATTTTGAGATCATGAGGCTGAAAGCCATGTGCTGAGCTGAAAGCCATGTGCTAAGGATGGAGGGCAAGGAGCAGGCTGGGTCCTCCATGACTTCCTAGGGCAGTTTCACTAGCCTTGTGCTGCCTACCTGTAATTCTTAGTATGTGAGAAACATAAACCTCTACAAAGGTTAAGCCACTGTAACTGAGTTTCTTTTACCTGCAGGTGAATGTGAGCCTCAAATCCAGGGTCTCAGAATGTTTCTGGACTGGAAATGGGAAGGGAAGGTCTGGGGGTAAGAACAAGGTCCCCAGGAGAGGAGGAGAAACGGAGGCTTTTTCTCTTTTTGTCACCATCACACTCTACAATCTTCAGGGAATCCCTGTTTCTCAAGTGATTAAGTTCATATTTCTGATGCCAACATTTGAGACCCTACAAAATTTGGGCCCAAACCATTTTTCCAGGTGTGTTACCTTAACACCATTCACTTAAGCAAGGTGGCCTTTCTCTTTCTCCTGGACACAGATTATACATTCTCATGCTATTTTAGGGTATGTAAGTTTTCCCTTTTCTTTTCTACCTGTTCCAGACTTACCTTCTGTGACTGTTTGAGATTATTTTATGAATCCCAAAAAGAAAGATCATGTTTGTAAATTAATCTGTTCTTCTGGGTGTGATACCCTTTGATTATATTAAATTCAGTTGAGGGGCCCTTGATTAAATTACTTGTTAAGATTAGGGCTTTGATTTGATCATGTCAGTAAGGCATGACTCAGGTTGAGTCCTACGTCCTTGGTGGGCCAATATAAAAAGACACTCACTCAAGGATACACACAGAGGGGAGAACTTCGTCATTTTGATCCTGCCATGAGACAGAAAGGAGAAGGCTCCAAAGCTAAAGCCCCGGGGAGAGATGGACCATTTCTCTGATAGCTTCCAGCTGATCTTGGGAAGAGACCTGAAACTGATGTGGAAGGCCCAGAAAGAAACGAGCCCTATGCAGGAGAGGAAGCCCAAAGAGGGAGGCTGAATCCTCAACACATGGCACCTGACTAGTGAGAAAGCAACCTTGAGTTGGACTCTTTAGGGCCTTGTAACTGTAAGCTTTTACCCCAAATAAATACCCTTTATAAAAGCCAACAGGTTTCTGGTACTTTGCATCAGCACTCCTTTGGCTGCTGACACCTGCCCTTGTAAGCTACTCTTCAGAGAAGTCTTCCCTCATCACCCCGGGCTCTGGGGACCTCTTCTCCTATGGTTTCTTTAACCACTGAGCTCTATATGCTGATAGTTTCTTTGCACATTCACGCATGTCAGCCTATTCTCCCTGGCAAGGCTGTGAGAGCCTCCATGGCAGGATCTTAGGAGCGTGGTAGCATAGAAAGAGCATGAGCTCTGGAGTCAGACTTGCGGTTGAATTCCAGGTATGCCACTTACTAGCTGGGGTGATTTGGGGTAAGTCACACAAGCTGTGTGTGCTTCAGTGTCCTCATCTGTGAAATGGGAATAATGTACAGTTCTGCCTCCCAGGGCTGTCGTGAAGGAAGGCTCCGTAAAGCATTTTGCAGAGTGTCTGGGACATTGGAGGAGCTTAGGAAGTGCTTGTATGTTGACTAACTGCCTGCTTGGTAACCCTCAGCTGTGCTTCATTCCTGTCTGTCTCTCCCTTCTGATTTCCTGCTTTGCATTTGGACCAGGAAGGTTTGAGGAGTAACCATGAGCTGTTTTCATTTTCCCAGAGAGCAGATCTTAGGGTTCTGACTCCAATCTTCAACCACAGTCAGACGGACAGACAGTACTGTGATGATTTTGATAAATTCCTAGTTGTCTGTTATAACAAGGTGAGCAGGTGGGCATTAACTGCTTTGAGATCCCCACCTCCTCCCCCTTCCTACACCTCATTCCTACCCTAGAAACCCAGATCAAGATTAGCAGCGCCCCATAGCAAAAAGTCCATTGTTGAAAGTTTAATGAAAAATGGCAGATTTATTACTTCCAAGTAAGTACTTGTCACACAGAGATCTAAATGGACGTGGATACAGTGATTTGGGTGGAAAATGAGAAGTCATCGTAGACCTCAGTGGCATAATTATGTACTGACATTGAGGTCCTGAGACAGTCTCTTTTCTTTCATGTGTTTGCACTGAGCACTCCTCAGTCCTAGGAGACAGAAAGGTATTCTTTTGTCCCTCTTAAGTCATGGCTGTGCCCATGGGAAGAGGAGGGGTCAATACAGACGTGACTGATGGCACAGCTGTGTCCAGCCTCATTCCATTTTGCTGCATTGCCACTAGAGTGAAGTGCCCTATGCCATAGCCAGCCAGGCAGCTGTCATTTCTGGGCTGGTGGCGTCAGATCAGCTGACATTCTGCATGGTGGGTATGCTGGAGAAGGGGTTGGGGAGCTGGCGACTAGGGGAGCTGAACTCCTTTTCCTTGTTACTACACACTGGGCAGCTTCATTTTGGGCCTTCTTGGGAGCCCTCTAGTGTTCAAAGTTTGGTCCTTTTGGTTGTGGCTACATGTTTATTGTGGGGTTGTATACATCTCTATTGTGGGCAACTGTCTGTTTTGTATCTGTGTGTGTGTGTGTTGGAGTCAGTACATATGTTTTGGGGTTAGTCTGCATGCATTTGTTGGCTTGGGCTGGTAGGTGGTCGTAGGTGTGTGTGTGTGTGTGTGTGTGTGTGTGTGTGTCTTTGAGGGTTGGGTATGTGTACCTGTTCTTTTTTTCTACTTTTCCAATAGAGCAGCACTCATGAGTTCTCAGACCCCTCAGTCCCTTGGGGGCATGCCCATATTTGTCACTCTACTCCACCCAAGGGATATACTGTCTGGTGATAGGGATAGCCCTTGCCCACCAGGTTCTGATAGGCCTGTGCTGAGCTCCCTGGAGCTGTAGCCTGTCTCCTTTTTAACTGTGTGTTTCCTGAGGGCAGGGCTCCAGCCCTCATGGCTGACTGTTTCCAGGCCTGCTCAGCCCCAGTGGTAAGTGGAACCTCGCCAATGGCCTTGTGATAACATCCTGACATGCTTGCACAGCTGGAAAGAGCTCTGGGAGTCTTGACTCCTGTATTAGTTTCTTATTGCTGCTGTAACGTATCATCATAAACTTAGTGGCTCAAAGCAACACAAATTTATTTTCTTACAGTTATGGAAATTGGAAGTCTAAAATGGGTTAGCAGGGCTATGTTCCTTCTAGAGGCTAGAGGGGCAATCTGTTTTCTTCCCCTATCCAGCTTCTAGAGGCTGCTTGCATTCCATGGCTCATGGTCCTGCACCCCTCCACTCTCTGCTTGTTACCCCAACCCCTTCACAGACTCTGACCCTCCTGCCTTCCTCTTATAAGGACCCTTGTGATTACATTGGGCTTACCTGGATAATCCAGGGTAATCTCCCCATCTCAAGATCCTTAATCATGATCTGCAAAGTCTTCTTGCCATGACATGTTCTTAATCTTAGTCCCTTCCTGTAGTTGGTATAAACCCACCATAAATAGGACCTTTTGAAGATGTTATTTTTAGTTAAGGTGTGGCTCACTGGAATGAGGTTGTGCCTCAGTCCTATTACTGGAGGCTTCATGAAGACAAAGCCACTTAGAGAAGAAGCTGGAAGTCAGTGGAACCCAGAACAGAAGGGAGAGGAAGTCATCATGTGCACTGCCATGTGACCAAAAAAAGCCAAGGATCCAAGGGTCACCGGCAGCCAGCCCCAGAATGCCGCCGTCTTTGGGGAAAAAGCATTGCCTTGCTGACAAATTGATTTTGGGCTTCTTCTAGCCTCAAGACCATAAGCCAATAAATTGCTATTGTTTAAGCTAACCCATCGCATGGTATTCATTTTAGCAGCTGGGAAAGTAAGATAACATGCAAAGTAACATATTCACAGGTTTCTGGGACTAGGACGTGGACATATCTGGGGGGGCCATTACTCTTCCCACCAGTTTCCCATACCTCAGAGAAAGATCTATGAAAGTGAGTAGATGTGGTGGACCCCAAGCCAGCCTGGTCATGGTGTGATTTCTGGGATTCTGGAAAGGCTTTCTAAAGTGCCCCAACCCACAGATATATCCCTAACCTGCTAACCTCTGAAATCCTTCTTTCAGGGGCTAAAGTCTTGGCTCAGTCCAAGGGGCCTGAATGTTTTCCTTCACACTAAGGTGTAAATGGCTGACAGCAGAGTCTTTTCTTAGATCAGGTTCTGATGGAGGAAGGCACAACGTGAGGGAAGGTTGTGTCAGGGAGGGAGGAGGATGGGAGGCCGGGGGCTAACTTGGATCATGTTATAATGACACCCTTGGTGGGGGTTCCCAGTGATGGAGAGAGCAAAGGCACTTGGAAGTAGGACCAGAAAGTTTTAATCAAACAGAGCAAAATGGCCGCAATGCAGAACAGGTAGTGCTTGGAGAAGAGAAAGAAGACCATCTCCTTGGTGACATAGATTATGTGTATAAAGATGAAGCAGTACAGGAACATGGCAAACTGGTTCTGGGGGAGCAGGAGGTCCTGGAAGCCTCCCGAAAACTGTGGGGGAAAGAAGACAGTGATGCTGGCAAAACCAAGGCTTGGTGTCTAGACTCAGGAGCCAGACAGATCTGGTTTCAATCCTGCTCAGTCCCTTCCTGACTGTGACCTCGGGCAGGTTGTCTTCCTCAGTTAAGGAAAGGGTCACAGTGCACACTTCACAAGACTATGAGGAAGAAGTGAGACAATAAAGGAAAAATCCCTAGGAAGTTAACTGGCACATAGGAAAAACTCATTTTTCTTCTTCTCAAGCCTGTTCTTTTCCCCCCTGACTTGGGTGTCTGGCAAGCATCTCCCTTTCTCTTTACATTCCAAACTGCCCATTTGAGCTCCACACATGGGCAGTATCTCTCGGACTCCAGCATCCCCAGATCTGGACACTGGGTCTTGGGAGTGTTCTCTGTTCAGTTTGCTCCAATACTCAACCTTGTGTTTTGGAGAGTGGCAGAATGAGAGGGGGTCCCTTGGGTACAAAGGTCCTGGTGCATGCCACACTGGGTCCTTCAGCCCAGGGTTTGGTCTCTCCTAGAGGCAGGTGCTGAGAGATGGGTGATGTGGCCCCCCTAAACCCTTGGAGTACTGGACTTGGGGGGAAAGCAGTTTGAGTTGTCTGGCTAATCCTGCCTGGGAGTTGCTCTTTTCCAGAATCTGTACAACTGGGGGCCAACAGGCCCCATTTTAACTGTATAAGCACCAACTTTTAAATAAGGCAAAAGCTGATAAAATTATTAAAGATCACCAATGGTTTTTCTTAAATATTTTTTTAAAGCCTGCACTTTTTTTTTGTAAGCAGCCAGATGGCAGGGACTGAGATGCCCTAAAACAGCTGAAAACAACAGCAACAAACAAAAACACTCAAAGCAGTATTTTCAAGACAATGAAATCTATCAATCAATGGATCGATTGATCGATGGATCAATTGATCTATCTATCTACCTACCTATCCATCCATACATACAGAAAAAGAGCTGGGCAGGAGAGGGGGATTGTGAAGCTTAAAAAACCAAGCCAGCTCCTCACCTTTTGGTAAACTTGCAAAAAGTAAAACACTTTTGTAAACTATTACCAAAGGCTTAGACACACCAATGTTGAAACAACTACATAAAATGTGAGGGCAACTAAATAAAAGTGAGAGGGCAGAAAATGACTTCAGTTATGCCACCTCTAAAATGAATAGCAAGGAAGGCTGAAGGCCAGAGGATGAACCTGATGCCCTTATGGGAATGGGTGGCTGGGCAATCTAATGGGTCTCTGCAGACCATGGACCTGTGGGCTCTCTGCCACCTTTCTGCTATCTGTGTATGTTTTCAGTCTGAAATGCTGAAAATGTTATGATTTTGATAACAAAACATGCATTTGTGAAATCCCTTGGACGTTTTAAAACACTTCCAATGGTCTATCTTTTGAACAGAAGACAGCAGATGGAACTATACAATTCCCAAGGCTTTCCATCTCATCTAGCAAGGAGAAAGATTTTCAAACTAAAAAGAGAGCAGATATGGTTAGGAGGAGACATAGACCAAAGGTATACTCCAATACCATTTGTCTGCATTAAGTAGTTCCAGGCTCTAACTTGTGACAACTTCTATGCCAGGATACTGAGAAAAACCACAAGTTTGGAAATCGGCATTACTTATGAGAATTCAAAAATATCAGGAAATGTGCCAGAATCTTAGTGACAAGGCAAAATTTTTCAAAAAGAGGAAACAGATGGATTCTGGAAATCGTAATTCAATGAGTTTGACCCAGCTTAGCAAAATCAGTTAGTATATAATTAAAGCAGGTATTTTGTGAGCAAGAAAAAAAAAAAGTGATCATTGTTAGAAGCCAGCATGTGTTCATCGGGGAAAAAACAAGCAAAACCAACCCTATTATCTTTGAAAAACAAACTGACCAGTCAACTGAGGAAATGCTTTAGATACTGTAATTTCTTAATTCTAGGAAACCATCTGACAGCATGTCTCAGGATAGTATTTTGGACAAGGTGGAGAAATGCGAGCTAGAGAAAATGTAACTAGAGGGTGCTTATGAATGGAAAACTGTGAACCTGTAGGTGGATCTTTAGTGGTATTTACTGTAGGTCATATTCTCTTCAACAATTATAGCAATGACTTGGATAAAGACAGAAGGCAA
Organism: Cabassous unicinctus; assembly: GCA_029593785.1. NCBI lineage: Eukaryota > Metazoa > Chordata > Mammalia > Cingulata > Chlamyphoridae > Cabassous > Cabassous unicinctus. Next base: position 14,998 of record JAQZBX010044864.1, read on the forward strand.
GCTTCTCAGAACTGTGGATGACTCAGAGCTGGGAAGCATAGCTGATACATTACATCCCAATAAAATTGAAAAGAGATGACTGTAACTTGCTGCATTTGGGTCAAGAAGTGAATTGCATGAGTACATAAAAATGGTAATAGCTAACATTTATTGAGTGCTTACCTCATGTGCCGGGCTCACTGCAAAGTGCTTCAAATGCATTCTCTCATTTAATCCGCCCAACAATTCCATGAGGTAGGTATTACTTTGTAGAGGAGCACTGAGGCTCAAAGAGGATTAGGAATTTGCCCAACGTCACACGGTCTATACATGGTAGAGCTAGGATTTTAAACCAGGACTGTGTGACTTTAAAGCCCAGGCAACGCTGCTTTGAACAGTAACATTTCCTCCTATTGAGTGCTTCTGATGTCCAGCCACTGTGCTGAGCACTCCACAGCTCAGCCCCCAGTAGGTCTCCTGCTCCCCCTTTACTGTAGATCAGGAGAGAGTTGTCCCTCTCATATGAAAAGATGCCCAAGTTTTAGGTGACCCCACGGCCAGACTGCAGAGGGATTCTGGGTCTAGCTCCCAGGTGCTGCAGTTAGAGATGCAGACAGGGATGGAGAGTGTGGGAAGCCAGTGACAGGGAAATGCTGAGGACCAGGGGTATATTTTCTGGAGAAGGGTAAAGCCAGGGGCGGCCTGTGTGAAGCTAGCAAAAGGGCTGTGGGGTGGACCAGGGGAGCTGAGGCCCCTTCTTAGGGCCAACTCTCCTTAAAGAGTTGGATTTCAAGCTTAGCATGGAAGCGCTTTCTAACAGAGCCATCCCAGATGGGGCAGTGGTCTCAAACCAGCAAGCAGCCCTGGCTCTGGAAGTGACCCAGAGCAGTAGGGGCTGGAGGTGGTCTGCACGGACTTGCGCCCCTTCCAGATGAGATCCCAGACCCTGCAGGGCGTGTGCGGGGTGGAGCCCGCAGTTCTGCCTCCCCCACCCCCCGGTGGCAGGGCCGGGGGTGCCTCTCAGCTGGTGTCCCCGTCACCTACCAGGCGGGGCGCCGCCTGCTGCTGCAGCTGCTCCATCACCTCCTCGTGCTGCCGCTGGCGCTCGTTCTCCTCGTGCAGGTACTTGAGCCGGGTGAGCTCGAACTCCATGCGCACCTTCTCCAGCTCCATCTCGGCTTTGAGCTCGGTCTTCCGGTCCGGGGTGAGCTCCGCGGGTTCGGGCCCATCGCCTGCCTGGCCTTTGGTGGCAGGGCCGGCCTTGGGGAGCAGCTGCTTGGGTGGCCCTGGGCAGCCACCGTCCTGGCAAGCCTCTGTCTCCTCCAGATAGTCATAGGAGGAGTCTGGCTTGGGGGAATCTGCCTCCTGAGTGGGAGGCTGGGAGAGTGAGGAGTCAGGAGAGGGGTGCCCCTCCCCGCACTCCTGGCACCCCAGGCCACATTGCAAGTGGCGGCACTGGGAAGTTGAAGTAGTAGTTTGTCTTCCTGGTAATTCTCCAATCACCACAGAGGTAACCCCACCCGCACCCCCGCCTAACTTTGGGACCAGTTAGACACACAAGGTCCTCTGGGGGCTACAGAAGGAGGAAGAAACCCAGGATCTGTGTTGAGAAAACACACAAGTGTGGGGACCAACAAAAGGGTGATGGTGGTGGCTGGATCCCATCCATAGAGGGAGGAAAAGGCTCCAAATGCGGAAGTAGATGGGAGAGAACAACCAGCTTCAAGGGGCTTCACCATCTTAGGAAGGGCCACCTGGTCCCTGGTTACAGCTGGTTACTAGTTATGGGAGAGGGGTGCAGCCCGTCACCTGCTCTTCTGGGAAGCTCAGAGCACTCAGCTCCCATCACACGTCCCCTTCCTCCCCCTGATGGAACCAGCCCGGGGCAGTGAGATGGGGTGTCACCCTTACCACGGAAGCCCTTGACTTCCCTTCTGGCATGGGATCACTAGGCAGCATCTTGGGGAAGGCTGGGCAGCTTTCTCCCGCCCCCCGGGCTTCCATCGTCTCCCTGTCCTCTGTTGCCATCCAGAAAATCACGATGCTGCCAGCCGGGGCCAAAGGACATCTTTTGAGGCACTAACATTTGGCCTCACCAGATTCCACAGCCCAGCCCCCATCACAATCCCCCGTCCTCACAATAACCCACATTCCACTTGTTGCTAGGGCCCCTCTGGCAGAGGGTGTGACACCTTTGAGGTGCTGTCATGGAAAGCTGCAGGAGGGAGCTGATGTAGCTCAGTGGTTGAGCTCCAGCTTCCCACATACCAGGTCCCGGGTTCAATCCTGGGCCACCGGTACTTCAAAACAAACAAACAAACAAACGAAAAACTGCAGGAAGGGGATTTCCCACCCCCAAGGGACTGCTTTTTTTAAAAAAGATTTATTTATTCCCCGCCCCACCCCATTGTTTGCACTTGCTTCCTGCTCTCTGTGTCCTCTCTTTAGGAGGCACAGGAAACTGAAGCCAGGACCTCCCATGTGGGAGAGAGTCGCCCAATCTCTTGAGCCACCTCGCTTCCTGCTTGGTGTGTCTGTCATTGTGTTTCCTCGTTGCGTCATCTTGTGTCAGCTTACCGCATCAGCCCATCACATCAACTCACTGTCTTGCTCGTCTTCTTTAGGAGGCACCAGGAACCTAACCTGGGATCTCCTATGTGGTAAGCAGGCATCCATCTGCTTGAGCCCAATCCCCTTCCCGGGACTGCTTTTTTATTAATTAATTAATTAATTTACTTTTTATCCATTTTTAACCCCCCCTCCCCTCCTGTTTTTGCTGTTTTTGTGTTCATTCGCTGGACAATTCTCTGTGTCCGTTTCCTGCCCTCTCTTCTCATCCTTCTCCTCCTGTCTTCACCGAGATTTGATCCTGGGAACCTCCGATGTGGGAGAGAGGCATTCTGGCACCTGTGCCACCTTAGTTCTTGTTTTTTCGGGGTGTCTTGTCTTGGCTCTCCCTTGTGTCACTCTCCTGTTACGTCATCTTGCTGCATGCAATGCACCCACGCATGGGGCCTGGCAGCACACCTGCTTGCGGGGCCTGACGGTGCACCTGTGCGTGGGGCCTCGGGGCAGGCCTTGGTGGCGTGCCCGCTCGCAGGGCCTGGCAGCCCGTACGCCTTCTATATTTTTCTTTATTTTACCGGGAGGTCCCGGGGAGTGAATCCAGGTCCCTCCATATGGGAGACAGATGCCCAACCATTTGAGCCACATCCTTGCAGGGACTGCTTTTAAAACTAGAATTCTGCCATTGAAATCCATTCCCTTGGGGACCTCTTTTAAATGCAGATTGTATTGGGATGAGTCCCAATCAGCTACACAACCCCTCATTATTCACACTTTCAAATGGGATAGAATGGATTGAGGGGAACCAGAAAAAGGGGTCGAAGAGCTGGGGAATATGCTTTGCCATGTTCAGTTTTGTGAAAACCACAACAAAATATTTTGGTAGTTGGAGGCAGTGTTACCTTGCTGCATTCAAATTCTAGTTTTGCTGCTCTCTAGCTGTGTGACAAGGGAAAGTTATTTTACCTCTCTGATGACCAGTGTACTCCTTCATAAATGGGGATAATGATTTAGCCACTTTCCTACCTGGCAGCATTGATGTGAGGATGTAATAAGTCAGTGTATTTAGACCACTGTTATTATAATGGGATGGGTTGTCACTGGAGAGAAGCAAGTGCTCAGTATCTACCTTCTGTCTTCCTTTCCAGTCTCCTTTAACTGAACCCTGGCATTATGCTGGTGACCAGGGAAGCTATCTCAGGACTACTGTGTAAGATGCGCATCTTGCCTCATGCACTAGGAGTAGGATTGCCAGATAAATACAAGATTCTCAGATAAATTTGAATTTCAGATAAACAACAAATAATTTTTAGTACAGGTATTCTAAAAATGTATAGATTTAAATTTAACTGGTAATCTTATATTTCTATTTGCTAAATCTGGCCATCTTAATTAACGAGAAGAGAACTGCACGAAGGAACAATTATATATGGCCAAATAATCAATTGCTATTAAAAATTACCAAGTACAGGGAAGTAGTTGGGTGCCTGCCTACCACCCGGGTTTGGGTCCCAGTGCCTCCTAAAGAAGACAAGCAGTTGCCACACTCGCCACAACGAGTGGATGCCACAAACCAGCAGATGCCGCAGCCCGCGGGGAGCAGATGTGGCTCAGGCCGTTGGGCATTCTCCTCCCATGTGGGAGGTCCCAGGTTTGGTTCCCTGTGTTTCCTGGAAAAGGCGAGCAAACAATGAACAGACAGACAAGAGAACCATCTGGAGGAGTGGGGATGGGCAGGGGGGATAAAAAAAAATCACCAAGTACAGAAATATACAATAAGTGCTATGGATGGTTGTGTCAGTTTTTGCTTCATATCAAACAACCATAAAATCTCAGTGGCATACAACATTCAGCATTTATTGAGCTCAGTTGTCTAAGGATTGACTGACCAAGGCTGGGCGCAACAGGGCGCTTGGCCGAGGCAGCTCTGCTCCACATGTCTCTTGTCCTCTTCTTGGGAACAGTGAGCTAGCCTGGGCATGCTCATTTCATGGCAGTGGACCTGCACACCACGACTTCCATCTTATTCTATGGGTCAAGGCCAGGCACATAGTCGAACCCAAAGTTAAAAGATGGGAAATTTACTCTGCCCCTTTGGTGGGAGGAACTGCAAAGATATATGATAAAAGATATTGTGGCTATAGGATGGGATGAAGAATTGGGGCCCTTTAGGCAAGCCATTTCTGCCCCGCCCTTCTCCATCCTGCCCCTCCCTGGGAGGCTGACCTCCACGAGCTGCTTTAACCCAGTAAGCAAAGCAGCACATTCCAAAGCAAAACAGGGTCTGGGATTCTCATTTCCCAAGGTGAGATCATCACAGTCTGTCCTTTAGGGAACTTCCCAGGAAGTTGAGGAGATAGGCCTCGCATGCCGTAGGTTGGTTTGGTTCTCCTGGCAGGTGTGAAAAAGCCCCCCACCTCCATTTATCTCAGGTAAAGCCACATGAGGAAACAAGGGAGACAGGATCCTTGGGAACCCAGATAGGACTTGGAATGACTGGACCTTGTGGAGACTGTGCTGGGCCCAGGACAGCTGTAGGGAGGGCCAGAGCTGCAACTTCACTTGTGATCTGCTGTCCCTGCTTCTCTGTCTCCTCTCCTCACCACCATCCTTCCTCCCCTTTCCCCCACCTCATAGCTTCAGCATGTGGAAGGTTTCTGCTTCCCCCCAACTTCAGCTCCCACATAACTTCAGCTTGCTAAGGCCCCTGAGGGTCCTGGCCTCATGTTCTCTCTCTCTGCAGCATTACAGTGCCGCACCTGTCCTAACTGTCGAATTCACTCATGATTTCCTAATAGACTTCTCCAAAGGTGTGAATTAGAATGACACGGTTACTCTCTATTGGGCCAGAGCTTTTCATTCCAGCCATTGGGCAGCCTATGGGTTGGGAAGGCGCTCAGTCCAATCAGATGGGGGAGTGAAAGGATGGGAGGGCAGGGCCATGTAGTCCAGTGCCCGAAGCCTCGGTCCTCCATAAGCAGGAGCTGTGGGTGGGCCAGCTTCCCTTAGAAGGGGCAGTGGGCGTAGTGACGCCATGTTGAAGCTTGATGGGCACGTTCATAGACCAACCGATCACTTGTTGGTCTGGCTAATAACCAGGTGAGAGACTTGTGTATTAGTTCAGCACTCACAAGCTTTCATGTACTAATTATCTCATTTGATTCTCAGAATACCCTTTTAGGCAATTTACAGCAGGTACAATTATGGCTGCCTGACAAGCAAGGGACTTGACTCATAGAGAGAGATGAAGTTGATTTGTGTTTGGAAACTAAGGACATTAGTGATTGAGTCAGGTCTAGAATACAGCTTTCCCAGCTCCTTTCCCTGTATTTTTATCCAGAATATTAGAGTCGGAGCACCAACTCTAAAAGGCAAGATTTTCTGTCTCAAAGAAAGAAAAATAGGTCAATATGTGCATAAGTGTTTATCGCAGAGTTGTTGATGATAGCAAAAGATTGGAAATTGACAAATTTCCACCAGAAGAAATCTTGTTAAATTGGTGCTGCATCTATATCAAAAATACTATGCAGGAAGCGGATGTGGCTCGAGTGATTGGGCATACATCTACCATAAAGGAGGACCCGGGTTCAATCCCCGGGACCTCCTGGTAATAAGGCGAGCAGGCAAGCCGGGCCCGTGCGGCGAACCACGCAGCAAGATGATGACGCAACAGAAGAGAGATGCAGGGGAGAGT